>JAKSZP010000325.1:0-105014 GCA_022478985.1 Massospora cicadina | reverse complement strand
CCTGACCTGAACTGGCAGAGCAGGCAAGCAGTAACCAACGATCTAACTGACAGAGGACTTTTTTTGCAATCAACTTGGGGGAATCAAACAGAAGTCCAGAGCCCCTGGATCAAATCAACGGGTTCTCTGGAGGTCTCCTGGTGGGCACAAGAGGCCATCAACTGCCAGCAGTCCTGCCCACCCCCCAAGCTCCCCATCCTCTTTGTGGGAAGGCCCCATGAAACCCACAAAAAGGATCAATGGACCATGCTGATGCTTGGGACAATAACAGTGGCCCATCTTGCGGGCTGGCAGGTAACCACAGCCCGCCAAAAGAAAGGTGAGTATTGAAATAATGTAACGAACTGGGCTCCCAAGGCCCAGCCCGCCAAAAGAAAGGTGAGTATTGAAATAATGTAACGAACTGGGCTCCCAAGGCCCAGCCCGCCACTGGCCCTAACATCCACCCCCATATATGGCCTTACAGACTCCGAATGGTCCTGTCCAAATGGATGGCCTTGCCAGGCATACCAGGCCAAGGTGCAGTGCACCAGCCTCTGTCACCTTGGGCCCCCAGGCTGAGGTGTGTCCCTACAGCCTCTGTTGCCTTGGGGTTACCCAGCCGAGGTGTGGCCAACCGTCCTCTGATGCCTCAGGCCACACTGGCTCCTTCCCCTCTCACCAGGGCAAGGCCACTCTCAAGAGGATCCTGGCGCGTCCACCCCCTTCCTCTCCTCCTCATTGCACTGCCATCCGCACCCCCAATCCTTATTTTATATAAATAAAATAAATGAAACGGATCAAGCAGATAGCAGCCTTTATTTGGGTAGATTCGAATTCAGAATAGAATTTCAATACTGAGGTCCATCAGAGCTGACCTCAGATTGAAATACTACCAAAAAAGGCTTAATGAATTGGAGGTAATGAGGGGCGCAAAAGCCTCCAGAATTTATGGCATCCAGGCAACTTGACGGAAAATTGGAGGGGAACCTCAGAATGACAACCAATCAAATAATTATTTATTTTAAATTTTATTCTGTTATTGACTCAAATAGGAAACCCTAATTGGAATAACAGAAATGCAACTATTGATACACATGAATCTCATAATCCCCACCTTATGAGATTCATGTAACGTTCATCAATTGTTACACGCAGGATTGGACCCCAGTTCAATCCCATGCAACCTCCAACAAATCAACCAATCCTCAACCATACGCCAATCCACCAATTCAGTTAAATCAGAACCCATGGAATTTTTGGATGAAATTGACAAATCAGGTATAATCATTGAAGAACCATTGCTGCAAGTTGACCAGTTCTGTAATGCAAAATGGGATGCAGAATTACCCCCTCATTTATATGCCCCACAGCCAAATACTGAACCATTCTACAGTGACCAACAGCTTGCAGTAGAAGCAGCCGCCATACCAGATTTTTGTCTTCTCCACAAAGCTGCTGCCAAATCAGTGGTGGTGCTTTCAGGAGGAATTCCACCTCTTGTTATCCCCAAAAATCTTACTCCAAAAAGTAAGATTAATGTGAAACAACTACAAATTTTTTTTATCAATGCTATCAAGAACGTGGTAACTGTAGCACAGAATCCAAAAGTTAAGATTACCCAAATCAATATTGCCACATTCATTAAACTACCAGATGCCCACATTAAAGCCAAAAAAAGCTTTAGCCAAATATATTACTGACATTTTTATGGTTGGCAATTACTCAGAAGTACCAATCATCAAAGATATCAAACCACATACCTCCAATGCCCTAACACCCTTGCTATCTGCCTTGACATGCACCCTACTCTGGGAAGAGGTAGCTGCTGCCAAAGATGAGCCCCCAATCCCCCTCCCCTTCTGCCATGGAGGGATAAGTGGTCTCCGCTGCCCATCTGGTTAGTTGTTTTGTTAGTATGTTTCACTCAATACACCCATTTGGGCATTTTGTTTGAATTGAGTAGTTATGTTAGTTTTATTCTTAATTTTTAGATTGGTAATGTCAGTCCCCTGGTCAGCTTACCTCAGTTAAACAAAATATGATATAAGCTTACATATTAAATTATGTAATGTATAGTAATAATTGTTATCCATAAATTCATCATAGACTTGGAATAAAAATTTCAAGGTGTGTCAAATTCAAGAAATATCACATTATCAAAAGGCATAAGCTGAGACTATCTAGTACTAAAAAAGGCATAAGCTGGTAAAATTTAGAAAAGCAAGGCTAACTAGCCCAGAATAGCCTTTTGTTCTCTAAATTATTATATTAAAATAAAATTATTTGAGGTGGGTTGACCTTAGGACTAATATACCACACTGAGAATGTTTTCTAGCCAGTATAGGTTTTTAAAAAACCTGCACTAGGGGTGGAAGCAGTTTTACCCGCTCAGCTAACCACCCTTAATTATTATATATCTAAAATTTATTTGAGGTATGCCAACCAGGTGATGGACAATACCAAAATCAAAACAAAAAAACTGCTCAAAAAATAATGGAAAGAAATAAAACTACTAACCAGGTGGGGAGCGTAAACTGCTAACCCACCATGGCAGAGGGTGAGGGGGGTCAGGGGGTTGGTCCTCGGATATATGCGCCTCAATCATGGGATTTTGATTAAAGAAGTGGATCAAAGTGGAGATCCAGGGCGTTGGGGCATCCATGTAGTGTGGGTGGAAGTTAGTGTAGTACAAGTTTTCCACCTCCTCATTAAGATTAGCATGGTAAAAAACTTCAACAAATGCAGCGACAAGAATTTCAGCTTCTTTGTGGGCTTTGGGAAGTTGGGCAAAAAGGGAGATAATGTGGCATGTGATTTTAGCTGAAAGGTTGAATTTGGCAATTGTTGCGACATACATGACAGTAGCTTCAGCATCATCAAATAACTTTAAGATGTCGCTGCATGTAGATTCAGGGAAATTGGGGGGAAGAAGAGGGTGGGCAGGCCTAGCTGGAACTGAGCCACTGATTGGGCCACTGCTTTGCGTAGGGTTGGGCACCAGGGAGAGGCCACCACAGCTAAGGCGCGCTGGTGGTCACTTTGGTAGGGGGCTGCATTGGGCAGAGGAGTGAAATGTCTGGGGGGTGGGGTTTCATCAAAGTCAGGAAGGAAAAATTCAGCCTGACCATAATTGTATTGGCTAAGAGGTTGACCAGAATGCTCACTAATGAGAACGTTACCTGATTTGTCAACCTCCACCAATAGGTCCCATGGATTTTGGTTCAAAAGAATGGTGGCGTTAGAAGTTGGGTGGGTGGGAGTGGGCGTTAATTATTATATATTAAGTTATAAGATAAAGCTAGTTGCTATCTGCAGCTTTTATTGAAATCATCTAAATATTATAGTTTTATCTACATATAATAGTCTCTTATTTTACTATATCAAAAAATTACTCTAAGCTACAGTTCCAAATTTTGGTATAATTATACTTTTCATTAGTAGGTCCACCTAAGAAACGGTCTTAAAATTGATTTTCTCTTATACCAACCTTTTTTTTTTAGTACTAGATGGTCCCAACTTATACCAACCTTAATTCTTAAGATATTTGCTCTATAGATGTATATAGATGATCTAATCTAAAATGGTACTTTTTCATGCATAAACTTTTCCAAGACCAATTAATTTCTACTATATATTATTGCATAGATTTGTTAGCTTAGTCTATCTTTATACTTTTAATTTATTAAGGGTATTCATTTCATATACTCCTTTTAGTTATGTAAGGTATTAACATACTTCTAATTTATAGGATAGGCTAGCTATATTAGTTATCAGTTTAATATTCTAAATGATAATATGTGTACGCCAAATAAAATTTTCTTTACTAGATTTAATTCTAAGCTGTTAATCTACAATTTATCTAGAATGACTCTATATACTAAACAAACCTTATTCTTAGGTTAATGATTCTTATTTTGAGAAGGCAATCTCCAAGTAGTTTATATTTGATTAATGCTTTACTGTAAAGTTGGTTATAGGCCATCTTATAAATACCTTAGAAGCAAGCATCAATGGGTGCATACAAGATGAAGACAGTCATCTTTAGGATGGTTTTATGATATTGGTTCTCAATCTAAAAAGGCAGTCATGCAGTTAGTAACATAAGGTTAGCAGAAGCAGCGGAGTAATTTTTAATTGCTAGAAAATGAAGCTTCCAAATTTCACTCCTTTATGGTAATATATTAATGGCTAGACATTAAAAGGTGGTGGAATCTTGTCAAGCAAGCTTTGATAAATTTATGTATTATAGCTTTTTAATTTAAATTGGAAGCTTAACAAATTTAGTAATATGTTCTGCCATGTTATTTTTATTATTCTAATGGGTGCCTATAATTTGATATTCTGATAGTTGCACCATCTGCATTCCCTTCTAGATTTTAATTTAGGAGCACTTTTATAAGTATGTCAATGTAAGTTTATCTAGCTTTAAGATCAAATTATTTAACTAGTTGTAAAAATTTTCAATTTAAGAATTAGAGTTATTTGGCATTCTTAAAAAAGCATGAATAATTTATATCTCTGTTAAAAAGGTTTAATATTTTTAAGATATAAGTATTCATAGTTTACTAATTATAAAACTATAAACTTGTCTAATTTATTAAAGATAAGATAATCAATATGAATGGAAATTTTTGATTTATAAAAATAAATCTAAAATTACACATTATTCAAATTATATTTCTTTATGATTAGCAAAAGATATCATCTTATTTGAAACTGTACTAATTTTTTCATTAGTAAGTAGATTAAGCTTATCAAGTTTGAGGGTGCAGATTTTATCTACTCTTATAACTTACATAGAATATAAGCTAGATCAGGATTTTTACTAACTAATATGGTTGATGATAGTAAAGATATAGACTATAATCAATTTAAATTTGATTATATTTATTGACTACAAGTAAAACTGTATCTACTATGAAAGCTAAGCGTTAAGTTTTAGGAGTGTATTTGATAAGATGCATTTTATTTAATAGCATATCATTTATAGAATTAATAACTACCATCTGATAAATTAAATGCTAGAAGATACTAAAATTTTTTTTATTTGAGGTATGATGACCAGGGGACGGACATTACTGATGCTTTAATGAGCTAAAACTTAAAAATAAAATAAAATAAAGGTGAAACGAGACAGATGAATCTACTCAAACTGACACAAATTTCAAAAAAACACATCAACAAAGCCAGAAGTGAAAACCACTATATTTCCATGGTGGTGGGTGAAGGGGTATCAGGAGGCTCTTCTTCCTCATCTGTTGTGGACATGTAGCAGCACAAAGCTGATAGCACTGGTGTGGGCACATCATGGAAATGGGGTTGAGATAACAAAGGGGTGCTTGCAACTCAATGTGTGAATTAAGGAGGTGAAAATAGAGGCTGTAAGTGCTTTTTTCAGCATCAAGGTTTACTTCAGGTAGGGTGGCAATGGTTACAAGGCTGTTGCAGGTAATGCGGGTCTTTGGGCTGAACTTTGCAACTGCCACACCTTTTTGAACTTCTCAACTTGCCGCCTGATAGTATCAGAGATGGTTTTATCATGTTTTGGAAGAATGGTACTAGGTAGGATAGGAGGTAGCAGGCCCGTAGATAGTACTGCAACTGATTTTACAACAGCTTTACAGGTTGGGTGACATTTGTGGAGGCAACTGCCTCTTTAGATAGTTGGTGGTAACTTTTGAATGGGGTAGCATCTGGCGAGGCACATAATGGTGCTTTTGAAATTGGGCCGCATATTCATTATTGAGATACATTTCAAATGGAGGGGGCCCAGCTTATTCAGATTCAGGGATAAGATCATCCAATTCATCAACCTCAACCAAATAATCCCATGGATTTTGGTTTGATTTGATTGGGTTATTAGCATATGAGTTATCTGTGGCGTGTGGCTGGGATGATGGTTTAGAACTTACTTTACTCCATTCTGGCTCCTGATTGGTGGGTTCATGTGAAGAGGTTTGTTGAAATAATTTTTGGTTGGTTAATTCAGTGATTGCTGTGGCTACCACTTTGGGGGAGGGGGAGGATAGTGCCCCATTTGAAAAATGTTATTAGATTAAATATTGGATCAACATGCAAAGAGTTGGGTGTGAATGCCACAGCTCATGAGATGGTGGGGCAGTTCCATTTTGAATGATTCAGTTTAAAACAGGTAGGGAAAATGGTATGCCTTCCATCCACTTGAGCCCAAAAAGAATGGTCTGGGGCAGAGGGGATATGATGTGAGGGGGATTGAGAGGGCTATTTCTGTTGATACTGAACGAATGGTTGTAAGGCGCAGGGGCCTTAAAGGTAAGTGGCTCCACTGGGAACCATGAATTGTATTATGGAATTGGAACCATATTCTGATAATCCAGCGATTACTTCATTAATTAAAATTTGGGTGGTAGGTGGGTAGAAAGGCCTGTGAACTGAATCATGAGAGTGGTATCAGTGGGTTGGGCTGGGACCATCTAGTACTAAAAAAAGAGAGTGGTATCAGTGGGCAACTAGTTATGAGTAGTTGGGAGGGGGTGCCCTGGAGCACCAGGGGATAGTAGCTGCTACTGCAGCATCAGCTTCACTTGAGAAGATGAGATTAAAATAACCTTGAAGGGGCAGAGGTTGATGAAGCCTGCAGGCTGCATAACAGTCTGGGCTAATTTGATAATAGCTTTATATGAATAGGTGAACATCTTACCATATTCAACCTGAAGGCCAAATCGCATATTGCTCCAGGGGAGCACAAGGGGTAACATGGCACCGCCTGAATTTGGACAATATGTTAGGCTAAGTACTTAGGCGGGACATAGTGTACTGAAGAATTTGGAGGGCTAGCTGAGCCATCCATAGCATGTTTCAGCAATGTCAAAAAACATTAGGAGGTGGCGCACCACTGCTCCACGTGGGGGCAGCGGATGTCAAATGCATCAACATAGGTAACTTGAATAGGGCAATGATGAGTAGAGCTGTTTTTACTAAATTTCAAACTATGATTTAACCAAAAATGAGCGAATTGAGAGAGATACAGAAAATACTAAAAAATAATTTAGAGTAAAACGTACCATTAATTAATAGCAATATCAGATCTATGTTATAAGTAATCTACAGTAACTTTTATAACATAATAAAGATATGTTTGCCTAAAATTAGTTTAAGCCTTTGTGGTGTAGTTGGTTATCACATCTCTCTAACACATGGAAGGTCTCCAGTTCAAATCTGGATAGACATTTTTAAAGCTTTTCTTTCTCATAACAATCACTTTAGTTACTACAATTTGATTTGAACAGCAAATTTGG
The DNA here is from genome assembly GCA_022478985.1 of Massospora cicadina. Classification (NCBI taxonomy): domain Eukaryota; kingdom Fungi; phylum Entomophthoromycota; class Entomophthoromycetes; order Entomophthorales; family Entomophthoraceae; genus Massospora; species Massospora cicadina. The sequence continues at coordinate 97,755 of JAKSZP010000325.1, read as the reverse complement.
ATAATCACACACAGGAAAGATGGGCGACTTTAATAGCAAAATAATACAACATGGGCGAGTGTCATGGCAAGCGGTGCGCTTAATGGTGCAACTAAGGGCAAGAACGCCCTGGAGGGGGACCAGGAACCCAATCTGCAAAAAAATCGCAAACTCAGACACCATCTGGGTTTATGGTATTTACTGTAAAGCATGCGCAATACATGTACATTCAATACAACCAACCTTTGTCAAAGGTGGAAAACGGAATCAGACTCTTCCTTGGGGATGAGTCACTGACCCTGTGGGAGAAAACATGTGAGGCACAGCCCTCACTTTTCCCTCACGCGGTGTACGTAGCCACCAACAACATGGGCCATGGATGGATCGATATTGGTTTCAAAACAGCTGATGAAGCTGATGCCGAAGCAAAAATCTGCGTGGAAATTGCCCTCCCTGAGGGCAAAAAAATTGTGCGCACCATGCACACCAGATGGAACAAAGTGAAAACTTTGTTCATCTCCTTTGACTCGCTCCCCACCAACCTTCCTCATAAGGTAATTGAGGAGGAGCTCTGCAAAGGTCTTGTGGCCTATGTAGAAATCCAACAACTTGAATTACAGTGATTTTGCTTAATGCCCGACCTGTGCACAGGGCCAAAGCTATTGCTGTAATCAACCCCTTCCCAGAAGTGGAAGAGGATTTATCCAGAATTCCCCGCGCAGCAGAATTTCACTTTGCAGATGGGGGCCAGTCAGCTGCATTCTGAGTTACACCAGAACGCGCACCACCCATTTGCAACCACTGTGGCTCACTGGGCCACAAGGAACATGCATGACCTGTAAAAGAGGGCTTAATGGAAAATGATTTTTGTGAAGAAGCTATGGATGAAGATAATGAAAACTTCACCAAAATGACTGATGGCCACCACCCATTCTGCTGGGTTGAAGATGGACTATACTCCATTGTGGATCCAGTTACAAGTAAACAGCATAAAGCAGCACAAAAAGCCCGCAAGAGAGCAGCAGCTGAAGCGGCGGCACACGCAGAATCCGCCATTAACCATGGACAAATTCAGGAGGACATTTCAGATATTCACTGAACCAACTAATCAGAACAATATGCCCAGGTCAAAAATTTTCACAGTAACCAGACTGAGCCACAAAGCGTCATCAGTCATGCACATACTGAGGAACAATGCAACCACAATTCAGGTGAAAATGCAGTGCACAATGCAACAAAGTTGAACCTCAAAAATATAATTCAATCAACAACCCGCATCAAATCAACATGAGACCTGTGCAGGAAAAGTTGACGCAAATGCAAAAAACCGCAATTCCCTTGAATCATTGGGTCAGATCAAGGGAACCAACAATGGCAGTGAAAGAGTTGGAGTACAGATGCAGAGCATGGCCAAAATGAGCCGCAGTGGGATAGGACCAGAGGGCCCTCCCAACCGCTCCTGAGGCGCCATGGGCACCTCAGTGTCAATAGGGACATTAAACATCGTGGGAGCCAGGGCTCATACATCCCAAGCCAAAAGCTGGCATTCCTGCAAAAACCTCTTGTAGACATCTTGGCCATCCTAGAAATCCACTGCCTACAAGGGGAAGAATAATCCTGGTCAACCAGGGTCGCACCATCACAATCAGTATGGACGTCTCACTGTGGGGTGATAGTCCAAAACAACAAAAAATTTAAAATTACAATTCACCATCACACTTGCACGGTTGAGTCCTGGTAGCAACAATCATATGCCAAGATGAACTAATTTCATTAGCATGTATCTACGCACCATGCACTGCAACTGAGAGAAATTTTTTTTTCAAAAAATTTCTATTCTCACCCTCCCACCAGATATCATCATGTTAGGCGATTTCAATTGCTGGGATAACCCCAATACAGATTGATGGCCTAATCCCAGGGGATACCCACCTGGACATTGAATATCGCACAATGAAGGCATCTCTTGGCTTACAGGATGCTCTTCCCCCCAATTCACCAATCCTTCCCCATATGACAAGACCCAACATATGTGAGGGACTGCTCATATCAATGAGTCATATTGACCACATCCTCATCCCACAATCCCACCACTCAAGAATATCCAAATTTACAACAAAAAAGATCAATTTTTCTGATCACTGATTAGTTAGGGTGCAGTTAGCACCAACCCAATCCCACACACAGGTGTCGCCTGGGAGAAAGCTTCACCCAGAAAATATAAAATTGCCCGAGATATCTGACTGGGTTGAAAACAAGGCTACAAACCCAGAATTCACAGCCTCATTCACTTCGGATCCCATCAGAACATGGGAAAATTTCAAAAAAGATTTAATCAACAAAACTCAACATATTGCATCACGCAAGTACACCGCGGACACAGCCACAATCAAGCATACCTTGGCAGAACTAGACCACCTGGAAATAAATACTCTGAGCTCTGGCTATAGCCCTAATTGGGGACGCAAATGGGCAGAAATTTCAGCCTGACTTAACAATCTCATTTTTGAACATCAACACAGAATCAAATTATCAAACAAAGGTAAGTTCATAAAGGAAGGCAAAACCTGTTTGACATACTTTTTCCGCCAATTCGACTCCCGCAGAAACCAGCCCAAATGCACACAGGTCTGCAAGACCAACGGCACCGTGGCAACTGACCCTGAGGAGGTCAAGGCAGAAGTACACCGCTATTACACCAAATTATATCGTGATATGCCAACAGATCCACAAAAAATTAAAGAATTTATTCAAATTGCCAAGATACAAAGTACACCACCAAATTACAATATATTATCCCTTATCACACTGGAGGAGCTTTGGGAAACAATTCGCGGTGCACCACATAGGAAATGCCCAGGGCCTGATGGGATACCCTATGAATTTTACAAAGAATATTTTCAACAAATCGCCCCCCTCCTATTGGCGTTAATAAACCATAGTTTGTTGAAACACGCCTATTACCAGGAGGCCATGAATCCTACGTTATAACCTTGTATAAAAAGGGTGACAAGTTGGACCTGGCCAACTGGCACCCAATTGCACTCTCCAACACTGACACAAAAATTCTAACAAAAATTCTAGCAGCTAGATTAGGCGCAATTGCATCTGACGTCCTATCACCTAACCAGTTTGGGTTTATACCAGGGCGTTCAATCTGGAACAACATACACCCTGTTGCAAACATTTGCCAATCCAAAGCAACTGGTGCCCTGGCTTACTTGGATCAGGAAAAGGCGTATGACCGTGTTAGCTGGCCATACCTAAAAGAATGTCTACATGCCTTCAAACTCCCACCAAGATTCATAAAATGGGCGATGCTCCTAACAGAATCTGCAACCATGGCTGTATGCGGCCCTGGATTCCTAACAAACAATATTAAACCACACAGAGGGCTCAAACAAGGGGATTCCCTCAGCCCACTGCTATACAATCTCAGCTTTGACCCACTCCTCCAAGTAACTGACTCATGTCTCATGGGGATAACCGCACAAGGACAACCAACAGTCAAAATACTGACCTTTGCGGATGACTGCGTAGCAGGTATAGCAAACAATGAAGATGCCCGACAGCTGGAACACTATAGAGGAATACTCCAAGGTGAGCAATGCATCGCTCAACAAAAGGAAGACAGAAATCATCCTCTTAGGCAAATACACAAACAATTGGGCCACAACATCAGAACCTCATACCAACACACGAAGAAAAAACCCAATCATTTTACCCTTTGCAACACCTCCCACCACCACTCCTGTCCGACACCTTGGAGTCTGGCTAGAATCAGGGGGATATGCTAATGAGACAATGGAAAGTAACCTGTTACAACGGGTATCCAAGCGCGTCGCCTCCCTCAAGGGAAGAACCCCAGGATTAACAGGACGAGTTACAGTTGCTAACTCGCTCATCCTCCCAATACTGTGGTACCAGGCCCATGTGATAGCCTTCTCACCTACCTTTATAACCTCAATTCGCGCGCTTATCCAGGGCTGGATGTGGCCTGGCTCTCACCCTCCTATACGGATGGAAACACTATTTGGCCCATGCTCAAGCGGAGACATGGGAATAATAGATTTTGAGAGCCATGCCAATCACATCCTAGGTACTTGGATAAAGAAATCCTTGCTCCAGACCTCCTGCAACAACATTGATCCAGAGCAGCAAGGACTAAATTTGCACAGGCGCTCAAATTAACCAACCCACATAGTCCACCCAGACTACTTTCATACCTTGCCAAGCACCCTACTGCAACGGGTCCGCATGGAACCTCCCCTCATTTCAAACATATCCTCCAAACTATCCGCCGTATGGGATGGACCATAGAGAACATGGGTACTATACAGGGAAGGGGATGACCCAGCCCCCAATTCAAATTAAGAAACCCAGAAAACCACCCCCAGAGGGATATGCTCGCTACAACCCCAAGCATAGCTAGAATAGAATGCCTAGATATGCTGGACATTCCCTATGATTTAACCACACAGAAGGCAATGTGGAAAATGACTCACCACCCACTCCTACAGCCAAGGATAAGAGCAAACGCCTGGCGCTGTTTGAGAAGGACCTATAGGACGGCGGACCGCTCCAACTCCCTCCACAAAACATGTGCAGTATGTGGAGGGGAGGGATCCCTACATCACCGCCTAGAAACATGCCCCCAACCAAAGCTATATGGCAGGAAGTCGCACGACTGCTCAAGATTCAAAACAAACAGGAATTCTCGATATCCAAGAGTATCTTTGCGCTCCAGATCGAGTCACCAATCCCATCTACCCTCCGCTCCCTAATAATACCCAATGTGGACAATACACACAATTGCATTAGATGCATTCAAGGGCACGGTCCCAACCATTCATGGGATTATTAACAGATTACATGTCCACTTACTAGAGCACTTCCAAGCCTGGCTCTATGGATATATGAGACCAAGACAAAAAGCGCTCATAGAATCATGGTTCCCACTCTGGTTCCTCCACATGGACCCTTACCTTCACTCCTGCTCCATAGCAGGGGAAACCCCCTCGGAGTAGTGCACCAACCCCCCATACCTGGCAGTCCTGCTGGCCACAGGGGTAACTTGAGTACCCTGGGGTGCCCAATTTTTTATATTTTTTAGTTTTCTCTTAGTTTCACATATATTTGGTAATGTCTGTCCCCTGGTCGGCTTACCTCAGTTAAATAAAAAGTTTGCCTAGAATTCACCAAATATAGGTAAAGATCCTACTTATGTTTTTCCTTATGGTACAAAGTTAACTCAACATGAGCCACAGAAAATGACAAACTAAAATTAATATAAATAATAAAATAGATATTTTGCTAGAAATTTTAATATGAAGGCGCTACAAAGGCTATGAAATTATTAGGTTTATGGCTCTAGAGAGAGTTGCAATATGGCACCAAAATTTATAGTTTTGTTGCAATAATAAATTCTAAATAGAGAAAAGATCTGATCTTAAATGACCAAAATGTAACTACGTTTGACAAAATATGTAATGTATTTATCAATTAAAACTCAGAGATATTTATAGGAGAGAATTTAGTAGAGCTTCATAAGGACCTCCATGATTCAAATGAAGTAAGAACTTTTCTGTTAGAGGAGCGATATTGATGATTTTCCATTCTGATACAATTTTTTTTAGATGAGATCAACCTTCTCATCAAGGGCTCAGCCCTTTCAAAATGCTTAGCTTCCTCAAAAAGCTTAGCCCCTTCAGGCTGATGAGTCTGATAATTTTAAAGAGGTGATTGTTGCTTTAAAAGAGAATCAGATATATCCATCAGGTTTTTTATAATCCCATTAGATTGGAACGCTGAACCTCAATTGTGATTAGAATTGGTCATTGCAGGTGAATTTCTAACAATGCCCCCTCAAGATCTTGCTTAGGGGGCATATACTTACAATATAAATCTACTATAAGCTCTATTGATAACAGTCCCAGTGTCAACAGCTGAAATGGAGTATTCAATACCCTAACAATAGATAATACAATAGGGTCCAGACCATAATGTATCAAGTTTTTAAATTTATCTTCCAGGTCTATGATGATAAAAGAGTACATGATCACCTATTTGATATTCAGGTAAGGTAGGTTAGGTAGAATTTGTCCTTTTTCTTCTTTTGAAGTTGTAGTAGTAAGAGAACTTGAAGCTAAGGGTTGCAATATGTTAATTTTGTCAGCTAACCTTCCCATAGCTAATTTGCCAGTTTGAGGGGTAGCAGTATCAAGTTTAGTTGTAAACTAAAGGGTAATATAGAATCCCATGCATACAGAGCCTAGAAAGGAGACATTCTGATTATATGATGATAGCTAACCCTGTAAGCTAACATCACGTTAGGTAAGTGTAGCTTCTATCTATTAGGATCAGTTGAAGCCATCTTTTGCAGAATAAATACCAGGGTACCATTAGCTCAGTCAACTGCACCATTAGTAGAAAAATTATAAAAAGCTGCAAACGACTGATAGGTAACATCAATTTAGTAAGCTCAAATACTACTTGCAAAAATAAATCAGTTCCATTATCAGATAATAGTACTTTCAGGCTACCACGCCAATTAAAAACTTGCTAAAAAAGTTAGGATACTGTAGACTTGGCTGTGACAGTGGAAACAAAGACAGCTTAAATTCATTTGGTAAAATGGTCAATAGCTAGAGTGATATAACGATGTCCATAAGTAGCGGTAGGGAGGGGACCCACTACATTGATACTCATAATAGAAAAAGGTTCCAAGAGTCACAATTTTTGCTGATAAATTGGATTTCCACTACATTGTTTTCGGCAAGCAAGACAAGTATCCAACACATTGTGCACCGTTTACAGCATATTACCCAATAACATCGATTTTTAACCACTGCAAAGTCTTAGTGACAGCTCCATTCCCCAAAGCTTGATGATCCTCCATTATGATATCAGTCCTAGCAGAAAGCCAAATAAAAGGTAGTCATTTAGATCCCAACTTTTTATAAAGAGAACCTTCTTTAATTTGAGTATCCTCAGTTAAGGATTTTAGCTTTGCTATAACGTCCTTAGATTCACAATACCATAGTTCAGGTCTGCCAATTAGGTCATAGATGTGATCCTCTTCAGTAGTGAATAGAGTCAGTATAGGTAACCAAGAAAGTCCATCAGCATTTTGTTGTATAGCTCCAGTGCAATGTTGAATTTAAAAAGTCATAATTCTGAAGCTTTAAAGCCCATCTATCTAAGCGTCCATCATGATCCTTCATCTGTTGTAACCATTTTATAGAAGCGTGATCTGTGATGATAGTATAATGTTTGCCATAGAGGTAAGTGCGAAAATGCTTGATGGCTAATAGGAACGTAAGGTACTATCTCTCAGTAACGCTATAATTGCGTTCTGCTTTGGAAAGTGTTTTACTATAAAAAGTATTAGATGATCTACTAGATTGTGGTTGTGCTGAGCTAGAATAGCCCCAATAGCTTCAACAATGGTATCTGAAAACAAGAGAAAGGTCTCAAAAAATCAGGATGAGCTAAAGTTGGGGACTAATTAGAGCTTACCATGAAAGATAAAAAGTTTGCTGTTGTGACTCATTCAATAAGAAAGAAACTTAATTATGTATTAAATAAACCAAGGGTTCCGCAAAATCAGCAAAATGGGGGATAAATTTTTGGTAATAACCAACCATCTTTAATAACACTTTAATATTACACAAGCTTTTAGGAACAGGCATGTCCATGATGGCTTGAATCTTATTAGACATGGTTAAAATCCCATTGCAATTAACCTTATGTCCTAAGAATTCCATCTCATTTCTGAAAACACACACTTAGATGGTTTTAGCTTAAGATAAGCTTGGCGCATTCAGCCAAATACTTCTTTTAAATGGACTAAATGCCCATTAAAAGCATGAGAAATAACAGTAACTATCAATTAAAAAAATTAAAATGCAAAAAAGTTTCAAATCACCAAATAAGCTATCCATGGCCCTTTGAAAGGTAGCAGGAGCATTACAAAGTCCCTGCAGCATATGAGTAGGTTCAAATAAATACTCAGTAGAAATAAAGCGCATTTTTGACAATCTTTGGGAGCCAGTTCAATTTGCCAGTAACCACTAGCAAGGTCCATGGCCAAAAAACTGTGACCCAGATAGTAGTCTTAGTGAATTATCAATGTGAGATAATGTATATGAATCTTTTTGAGTACCAGCATTAAGACTATGATAATCCATAACCATCCTATGACCTCCATCCTTTTTTGATTAAGAAGTAGAGGGGTAGCCCAAAAACTTTGGGAAGGTGTTAATAGCCCAGCTTCAAGGAGTGGTTTTAATTTCACTGAAACTTGAGCCTCTTTGACTTTAGACTTTCAATAAGTCTGGGCTCATATAGGGGAGCATCCCATATCTACCTAATGCTGCACATTTTTCATTAACCCAAGATCTCCGGAGCCATGGGTGAATATATCCACATATTCTTCTGTTAGAGCCTCGCTGCTTGTTTTTGTTCCTGACCAAGTGAATCTCCATACCCAACTTTGACTTTAGCTATGGTAGGTGGGACATACTACCCAAAATCACGTAACTCACCACATCCAGTGATAGATAATTTTATTAACAGTGGTAGGCCGTAAATAAGGGATAGGGTTATTTTGTCTCTATTTAATAGGTTGAGAGTGAGATTAGCTTTAAAACTAAAACAGCTTTCTATATGCAGGATCAAGGATACTGTGACAGGTTAGGGCCCTCAGTTGAGAGGGTTTAAGGTTACCTGAAATCTCTAATAAATGATTATTTGGCATCAATACTTGAACTCCAGTATCAACTATAAATTGAGCTTTAGGAGGAATTGTAATTGAGTTGATAGAATATAAAGGCATTACTTTGGAGGCACAAAGTGATGGATGCAGAAGAGTAGTATTAGGTCCCAATATTCAGTATTAAAGATAATAAATGGAGTTAGGATATTTCAATAGATAAACACGTCATTTAAATTTGCCCTTATCATTTGGGACATCTTTTATAATTAAAGGTACTTGGTATTTAATTAAAGAAAGATAATTGTCCTTATGACTAATTATTACATCAAAACTGATAGCTAATTTTGTTCCCAAAAGCAAGTTGTAACAGTTATTGTCCAACGCTACTGCAGGGGATGAAATAACCAATTTTCAGAATTGCATTAGAAGAGAAGAATAAGATCCTTTTGATTTATTATATGAAGGATTAGCAGTTCCATAGTCTTGAGAATGGTTTAAATCTGGTGAAACTTTGATTTTTTTCATAAGCCAGGATTAGATCAAATTTATTGGAGATCCCAGGTTGATGATGGATAAGACTTTTACTTAGTGTACCATGACCTCCACTTGAGTCACATCAGTACCAAAATGAAGGATTGAAAATACTGATGTGCTAATTGGTCAGATTGAATTAGAAGATAAAATAGATACATAAAAAGAAATAGAATCTCTGTTGACTAGATCATCAGGGATATCAAGTTCACCTGGAGAAGATATCACATGACAATCTTTAGAAGTATTAGAGGCTTGAAATTGAGGCACAGGAGGTATGTCAGCGCAGGGAGCCTTTTACCCTACTCTGACTCCTCTTTTTGACTCTTCAGGTTGCTCCTACCAACATCGTTGTTCCATATGACCAACTAGTCCGAAGTAGCCGCAAGAATCCTTCTTAGATTTAAGTTTGGTTCTAGGAGGCACCGCATGGACATAGGAATGATATTTATAGGCAGAATATGAATGCACCACAGCGTTAAGGATCTTCATTAGCGCCTCTTATATGCCAAGAGTATTTTGGAATTACCTTTAAGAGATTTCAAATGAAGTAACAACTGAGTATAAGAAGCAAAAGCACTCATCACAGCTAAAATGGAATCATCTAAAGTAATACAATCACAAGTAGCAAGAGTCTGGGCATCATGATAAAATTGCTTAGTGAATCCTTAATTTAATTTTCCTTGCTTAATTTGGATGCTCATGAAGGCATGATTTTGATTGGACAGGATTTGTTCACTTCCAAATTCCTTAATAAGGGCAGTTTTCATTTCACCCACGTCTGGCAAACCTTAAGGTGAGGGACCATGATTTCTTGAGTGAATTAAATTAAGCAAGAAGTAATATTCCAAAATTTTTGTTGATCAGTCACTCTGTCCATTTCTCGCTCATAAACAAACTGAAAAATAGTGGATACTACCTTCATCTGGATCATACTTATCTTTAAAGGTAGGTTTGAAAGAGATAGGTTAATTGCTTAATACGTGAACGCCCAAAAACAAAACTGGTTCTGCTTCAGAGGGTTCAGAATCTGTGATATGGACTTTAGTAGAAATTGGACAAATTGTTGACGTAAATTGTTAAGATTATCCTGTAAATTTTGGACCCATTGAGTAATGTGTTAATTTGGAAGTAGATTGATCTAAAGTAGAAATTGCAGCGAGCATTTCTTCTTATTTGTTCTCAATCACTCCATACTTAATGGTTAAACGGTCTGAAGGCGGATAACATTGCATACTGAGCTTAATGAGTTGATTGATTGGCATCACATAAGCGATGAGCATTTTAACACCATACAATAAATTGGTTAGAAAATAATCCAGGTTAGTTGAGTGGCCTTCCAAAAATAAAAAAACATCCTGAGTTAAGGCTCATATTTGGCTTTCTAAAGCTTGCACCTTATTACCAATGGATTCAGAGTTTCAAAGTAAGGAAATGAAAGCGTAGGGCCGAGGGGACCCTGGAGGTCCCAGGGGCCCTTGAGAACCTTCACGACCTACAGGCCCAGGGGGACTCTGAAGGCCTGCATGTCCCTGAGGACCTCGCTCACCAGTAGGCCCCTGGTATCACAGAGGGATAACTAGATGGCCCCAGAGGTCCAGGAGGACCAATAGTATTGGGTCTACCTTCTCAAATATTACTTAAAACTCAGCTGAGTTATTGAGGTAGCCCATCTAATTCAACATAGCGTTCTTTATTTTGGGGTTGTAACTGTTTTTAATAAATAGTAAAATCCTCTTTAAAATTAGTTAATTGATGTTAGATTGGTTTAACAAATTCAGTAACCTGTTGAGATACTTCTTGACTTAAATAACTAACAACTCCAGTATTAATTAAAACAAGTTTGTTGTGAAATCATTGATTTCTCTCTGAATGTTGACTATGGATTCCCAATTATCATGACCAAAGTTAAAAGAAGCAGGTTCATAGAAAGAGGATAGCTGTGGAAAACTGCTGAGTCATAGTCAACTGGAGTTGAATCTCAAAGTGATGTAGCTCCAAGATTTCAAGTAGATGATGAATGGCGGGATGCACGTACCGCCTGAGATACTGCTCCGTTCTGGCCAAGCTGACTTCAGTATGTTGTAAGACAGCTCAGTTATATAATTCCATCATGTTAGAAGAAACATTAGATTTTTGTTTTTAATTAGGATGCGCTCTGGGATAAATAACCCCTCTTATTAAGCCTTTGACTGTTTCTTCTACATCAGTAGGCTGAAATTGATAATTGGTTTGGTCAGGGATTTCAATGTTTAAATCCATAGCTGCTAGAAAATGAAGTTTACTGATATTAGCAGAAGGCTTCTCCTGCCTGTTGGTATATACCTGTTGCGTTTTCTCATTGATTCCTATGAAGTGGAGCTCTATTTTCTAGATGTATTCATTGTTTGGAAATTATGATTTCACCATGTAGCCTCAGAAGCAGACCTGGCAAGGAGCACCAGTATTGGAGTTTTGCAAGAAACTTTGATATGCAGGCGCTACAAAGGCTACAAAATTATTAGGTTCATAGCTCTAGAGAGATTTGAAATATGGCACCAAAAATTAGATTTGTTGCAATAATGGATTCCAATAAAAAAGATATTTTGATCTTAAATGACCAAAATGTAAATACATGTGACAAATTATGTAACCATTTAGTAGTTAAAACTTAGAAATATTTATAGGAGAGAATTTAGTAGATCTTCATAAGGACCTTCATAATTCAAAAGAGTTAAGAACTTTTCTGTAAGAGGACCAATATTACTGATTGTCTGATCTGATAAATTTTTTGTTAGATGATCAACCTTCTCATTAAGGGCTCAGCCCTTTCAGAATGCTTAGCCTCCTCAAAAGGCTTAGCCCCTTCAGGAAGTGAGACCAATAACTCCAAAGAGTTGATCATTGGTCTAAAAGAGAATTGAAAATATTTAATGGGTTTTTTATTTTCTTACTAGACTGAGATGCCAAACCTTGATCCTGATTAGAATCAGCCATTGCAGGTGAACTTCCAATGATAGAGGAAAAATCACATCTTTAGATAAATTGATGTTAAAACTTTTGGCCCAGTTTGAGCTTTTTATAAGTAATAGCATTAATATACCTTTCCTGAAACTATATTACTTTCCATTTACTATAAGATATATATGTTCTTTAAAACTCTACTATACAATTACATATAGCACATAATTTTTTGGTTTATCTTATTCATAATTCTTAAATTTGACTACCTTAACTCTCATCAAAATTTTAACTCATCATAGTATATTTTAAGTACTTTATTTATGGAAATGGTTAGTTACATAATTATAAATTAGTCAAACCTGTTATAGTACTAGAAAATTAATCTAACATGATAATAATGGTAAATATTATAAAGTATAAAAGCTTTCTTCTCATTTGTATATGCAAGGTTTGAATATGGCATGTAGCTATAATCTCAGCAAGATATCTGTCCATGGTGACCAACCTTGGGTAATTTAATGTTGAACTGATAACATATGCATTCAAAGGAGTAAATTTATAATCTACACTCAATTTAAATTAAAACAAATAGTTCAGCTTGATTTTTCATTTATGAGGTATGCTTTTTAACTAATTTTTACAGAGTAGGTAAAATGACCATACATTCTATAATTTATCCCCATGATGTGAAATTTCTGGACATTAATGACAAGAAATCTATTTTGGTGAGTCATAAGTAATACTTTGAAGCTGACTAGACTTTTGAAATAATTTGAGAGATATAGGGTTAGATCAGATCATAAAAATATGCATAAATGTTAGCTTATTTGCTCGTTGCTGATAAAGTTATATGAAGTACAATCAGCTAACATATACCATGGTATCACTAGTGCTACAAACCAGAGGGTGCTATTTAATAATGAGTTAAAATGGTAGTATTCACACTATAGCTAAACTATGGTCACAGATATAAAAAATAACATTCAAGCTTGCTAAAGTTTATATATAAATTAAGTTTAATTTCTGGGATAGCTTGATTAGTCTGATAGGATATAAACAATAATTGAATAAACAAATTATAGTCTATAAAAATTTGTAGAGTGACAGCTTTATAGCAATATTTTTATAAATTTTAACAACTTTGCATACACTATTTTAGTATGCTTAACAGATTTTGAAAATAGTTTATTTAATTGGATAGGCCAACCAGGGATGGGCACTACTGATATGAGCTATTTGGAAGGGATAGGGGAAGGTGAAGTAGAGTGACATTTAGGCACCACCAAAGTAGATGAACTACACCTGTTGCCAGCTGGTACCGCAATGTGTATGGAGGTTGTATTTCCTATTCCAGGGGGCATTCCTTATTATGGAACAGGTACAAAGGAAGGGGTACACATGGAGAAACCAGACTGAGAACCATGACTCAACGAGTCTTTGTTGCTTCAGCTTCATGTATCCATATAGCCAGGCTTGAAAGTGTTCCAGTAGGTGTAGGTAAAATCTGCTGATTGTCACAAGGATGGTCAGCACAGTTCCTTTTTAGTCATCCAGCGCTATAGTATGGATTGTCCACAATGCAATGGTGATTATAAGGGAGCAGAGTGTGGGTGGTATTGGGAATTCAAGGTGGAGTGTGAGGAGGCTTCTGGAGATTGACATCTCCTGGTCATTGTAAGTTTTAGCCAGATGCGCAGTTTCACACCATATGGCTCTATATGGAAGGCATGCTTCAAGGTGGTGGTGTAGGGAGCCATTCCCTCCACACACTGCGCATGTCAAATGGAGGTAGTTGGATCAGCCCGCTGTCATGTAGGTTCTTTTGAGGCAGCGCCATGTGTGAACTCTTACCCTTGGCAGGAGGAGTAATGACGTGCAAGCCTCCATATTGCCTTTTGTGTCATGAGGCTGTAGGGGATATCTAAAGTATCCAGGTAGTTGATTCTTGTAATGGTTGGGGCCATGTAATGTGTGTTCTTCTGGGGTGGTTTTTCTGTTTTCTTAGGGTGAAGCAAGCTCTGGGACTTCCCCTTCACTGACTGGTGCCTGTGATAGTCACTGTCTACCCTATGTGCTGAATGGTGTGAGGAGGCGTTTGAAATGAGGGGGTTCCATGCGGGCCTGCTGCCTTGGGATGGTTTGTAAGGTATGTGAGAAGGCTGGACGGGTTGTGGGGGTTGGAAAGTTTGAGCACCTGTGCAAAGTTGGCCCTCGTCGCTCTGGACCAGTGTTGCTGTGGAAGGTCTGGGGCTAGGACTTCCTTTATCCGGGTGCCCAATATTTGCTTAGCGTGGTTTTCAAAGTCCATTAGGCCCATGCCACCACTGGAGCATGGGCCAAAGAGTGTTTCCACTTGTACAGGTGGCCAAGACCCAGGCCACAACCATCCTTATGATAATGAACGGACTGAGGTTATAAATGAAGGTAAGAAGGAGAATGCATGGGGTAGGGAACCACAGCATTGAAAGGATATGTGATTTAGCAACCGTTACTCACCCCATTATTCCTGGGGATCTTCCTTTGAGGGAGGCAACGTGATTGGACATTCGCTGTAGTAGGTTGCTCTCAATTGTCTCGTTAGCATAACTCCCTGTTTCCAGCCACATACCAAGGTGGCGATTAGGATTGGCTGAGGGGGTGGTGTAAAAGTTAGGATAATTGTGTTGTTTCTTTGTAGATAGCTGTGGTGTTCAGGAATTGTGGTCCAGTTGTTAGTATACTTTCCTAGAAGGATTATTTCTATTTTCTTTTTTGAGCAATGCGTTACTCACAAATTAATATTCATCTAGGGTGCGTTCCAACTGCTGGGCATCATTTTTGTTAGCTATACTTGCCACACAGTCATCTGAAAAAGCAAGCATCTTGATTATTGGTTACCTTGTGCAGTAATTCCCGTGAGGTGTGAGTCAGCGACGCAAAGGAGTGGATCAATGCTGAAGGTATACAACAGCAGGCTGAAGGGGTCCTCTTTCTTGAGCCCTCTGCGCGGTGTGATTATGTTGGTCAGAAAGCCAGGGCCACAGACAGCCATGGATGCGGACTCTGTTAGGAGCATTGCCCAGTCTATAAATTTGGGTGGGATTTTGAAGGCGCTTAGGCATTCCTTCACTTAAGGCCAGTTAATGCGGTCATATGCCTTCTCCTGGTCTAGGAATACTAGGCTTCAGTTGCTTTGGACTGGCAGATGTTGGCGACGGAGTGTGTATTGGTCCAGACTGAACTCCCTGGTATGAACTCAAACTGATTGGGTGACAGGATTTTGGAGGCTATGTTGCCTAGTCTGGTATCTAAATTTTTTTAATAGTTTTGTGTTAGTGTTAGAGAGTGCAATTGGTCGCCAGTTGTCCAGGTCCAGTTTGTCGCCCTTTTTAAATAGGGCTATGACATAGGAGTCCTGGCCACCAGGTAGGAGGCGTGTCTCCAGCAGGCACTGGTTCATTGATGCCAAGAGGAGGGGGGCGATTTGTTTGAAATTTTTTTGCAGAATTCGTAGGGTATCCCATCAGGCCCCAGGCATTTTCTACGAGGTGCATTGCAGACTGTGTCCCAGAAATCTATTGTGTGATTAAATTTAGAAGGTTGTAGTCTGGCAGTGTGCTTTGTATTCCAATGGTGTGTATAAATTTTTTTGACTCTTTAGGAGTAAATTGGAGTATCATGGTATATTTTGGTGTAGTAGTGGTGTACTTCCGCCTTGACCTCCGCTGGGTCAGTTGCCATGAGGCCATCACCTTTGTGTACCTGTGTGCATGTGGGTTGGTTTCTCCAATAGTGAAATTGGCAGAAGAAGTATGTCAAGCAGGTTTTGCCTTCTTTTATGAAATTACCTTTTTTGAAACTTTGATTCTGTGCTGATGTTCGAAGGTGAGGGTGCTTAGGCGGGAAGATATTTCCGCCCATCTACGCCCCCAGTTGGGGCTGTAGCGTGACTTCAGGATGTTGAGCTTGAGGTGGTCCAGTTCCTTCAAGGTGCGCCTGATAGTGGCTGTGTCAGCAGTGTACTTATGCAAGACAAGATGGCGAGTTTTATTTATTAATATGATTTTGAAATTTTCCCAGGTTCCAATGGGGTCTGATATGATTAAACTTAATAAATAGGGATTTTTGGTCTTGTTTTTGACCCAGTCAGATAATTTGGGCAATTTTATGTTCTCTGGGTGCATCCTCCTCCAATTTGACGCCTGTGTGGGAGTGCGGGTTGGAAAAAGCTGCACTGAAATGAGTTGGTGGTCAGAGAAGTTTATTTTTTTGGTTAAGAATTTGGAATGTTTGAGCGGTGGGTTTTTGGAGCAAGGATGAAGTCAATGCATCTCATTGAGATGAGCTTTCTCTCATGTACATTGGGGTGGGTCATGTGGGGGAGGAGGAATGACCCAGGGGGAGAGTATCATCTAGTCCAAGGGATGCCTTCATTGCATGAAAACTTAATGTGCCCCAGGGGGTACCCCTGGATTTAGGCCATTGGTCCATGTTGGGGTCAGCCCAGCAATTGAAGTCGCCCAATAAAATGGTGTCTGGTGGGAGGGCAAGTGTAGTGACAGTCTTGAGGAATTGCTTCCTCTTGGCTGCGGTGCACAGTGCATAAATGCATGCCATCAAAATTGCGTCATCCTAGCATGCAATCGTTACTACCAGGACACAGCTGTGTAGATAGGAGATTGAGTTAGTGATATATAATTTTTTATGATTATGTATGACCACTCCACAATGGTACATCCATACTGATTAGGATAATGAGACCATGGCTGACCAGGATCCTTCTTCTCCATGTAGACAGTGGGTTTCTTAGATGGTCAAGATATCTACAGGGGGTTTCCGCAGGAATTCAAGCTTTTTGGCTTGAGACAATTGTGCCCTAGCTCCCACAATGTTTAACGCCCCTATGGACACTGAGGTGTCCATGGTGTTTTAGGAGCGAATAAAGAGCCATCCGGCCCTATACCTTTGCACCATTTCCAATATTGGCTCTAGGTGATTGGACCTGTCCCACCTGTGCAGTGTTTGATACCTTACCCCTTGCCAATTTTCAAAAGTCTTGCCATTATGTGGGTTTTGTTGGTCTCTTCCACTCTTGTCTCATGGTGGTCCAATGCAGTGTGTGAATTGCTCTCTGTGGTTGTGGGAGTTGAACTTGTAGATGTGGGTCCCGCATATTCATTAATGGTGGAGCTGAATTGTCCAGCTAAGTTTTCTGGATTGGTATCACATGGTGTTTCAGTCAAATTGTTAAATAAAATTTTCATCTTGGGTATAATAATTTGATTGGTTGGCTCATTTAATTTCTTCCATGTCTTCCTGAATTTGGCTGGGAGTGATGGAGGAGGCTACAAGCAATGCTGCCATGGCCATGGCCCATTTGCGGGCCTTCTGTGCCATTTTGCGCGCTTTGGGTGAAACTGGGTTGATGAGAATGTACTACTCATCCTCTACCCAGAGGAAGGCGTGGTTGGTATCATTTTATTTTGGCAAAGTATTTGCTGTCTTTATCCATAGTGTTGTCGCAGAAGTCTGAGGCCATTAGGCCTACCTTCATGGGGCATGCATGTGCCTTGTGCCCAATGCGCTGCATTGATTGCAGATTGGCGATGTGCTTCCTGGTATGACACAGAATACCTTGAAATGCCCCAATCTGGGGGGTGAAACACCTCTGTGCATGGATCTTTGTGAGGTCCTCAGCCACTTTGGAGAGCAGGTTTATTACGGCTATTGCCATACCTGTGCACAGGTTCAGCATCAGGAGAAACTGCTGAAATTTGAAATGCTTAATCTCTCCGTAGCTGGAAAGTCCAGCTTGGAGTTCCTCCTCAATCACCTTACAGGGGCATTGGTTGGAAGCAAGTCAAAAGAGATAAACAAAGTTTCCCTTTGTTCCATCTGGTGTGCACTGTGCACAACTTCTTTTGCCTTCAGGAAGGGCAACTTTGACACAGACTCTTGTGGTGGCATCTGCGTCTTCTTCAGTCTTAGAACCTATGTCAATCCAGCCACAATAAATTTTGTGGGTAGTAACGTACACCATGTGGGGAAAAGGGAGGCCTGTGCCTCGCCCACTTTCTCCCACAGAGTTAAAGAATCAATCCCTAGGTAGAGTCATATCCCATGCTTTACCTGTGAGAGGGGTTGATAATATTGGATCTTTAAGTATGCATTTTGTTTAATTTTTGAATTCCACAAACTTGAATGGTGTCTGGATTTGTGGTTTCTTAGCAGCATTGGTTCCTGGTCCCCCCATGGCGTTTCTTGCCCTTTGGCGCACCATTCTACGCATTACCAGATATGACTTTTGTCCAATTTAGATTTGTTTTATTAATGTCGCTCATCTCTCCTGTGTGATTATAAAAGTTTCTGTTCAAATTGAATC
Organism: Massospora cicadina; assembly: GCA_022478985.1. Taxonomy (NCBI): domain Eukaryota; kingdom Fungi; phylum Entomophthoromycota; class Entomophthoromycetes; order Entomophthorales; family Entomophthoraceae; genus Massospora; species Massospora cicadina. Next base: position 79,225 of record JAKSZP010000325.1, on the reverse strand, counting down.
TTTGTAACTAATGTGATTGTTAAAGAAAAGTAAAGCTTCCAGATTTTGAAAATTAAAGGCTTAAAAGTTTATTTTGAAAGCTTATAATAATCACTTTACCTAAATCGCTGTCAGTTGCTAGTTGCTAAATAAAGCTGGCCTATGGGAGAAATTTGAGGTATCTTAGAAAGTATGGAAGAGAGTTATGTCAGTAACCTCTAGTTAACTGATATACAAAAGTGATCCATATTAACTGCCACAATGAAATAAACTGTGCCTGATTTCTAGATATAAGATAGGTAAGAGGGTGATAGTGTAAGATCGGTGTATCCCCCTTTAGGTTGAGACCACCTAGTGCTAAAAAAAGAGGGTGATAGTGTAGGATTGAACTATCAATAGACTAGCATTTCAAGCCTCTTTTAAAGGAAACTGATATTTCAACTATATAACATGATGATGAAGATATAGATGCCCAAGATTGTATTAAGATCTTTTATGCAAAGCGATATGGTATAATTAAAATTATGAAACTAGAAATAATGTCTCATGCAAGTAAACTATGCCCTACAACGGAGCACTAAAGTTTAAGACAGAGAATCAGGAATATAAGGCTGCAACTTTCTGATAAGTAAATGTTGGTGCTATTAGATGTCAGCTTTAGATAGGTTCACCATTAGTTGGTATGGCATATGCAGATAAAATTGGGACTTAGCTTATACTATTTTTAAGGTAATTGAAATCAGACTTATAAATTAAATTAGAAATTATTTTTGATGCAGACTATATTCAAATGTGTTATACCTTATTTTTTATATTAAAGACATATTTTAGGAAAAAGTTAAGCTCTTTATCTTTTGCAATAATGCACTAACCTATTATGGGTTGATTGGCATGATATACACAATGATTATTTTGTATATTTGTAGTTGCACATCTTTGATAGCAGTAAGTTACAATAACTTATATACAGTTTAGCTTTGATAAAAAACTACTAAAGAGCTATCAATTTTTGCATAAGAGTAATGGTTCATTAACCTTTATAATAAAAATAAGAGCTATACATTTTCACTCTTATAGGCTTTCACATATGCTTACTTTTTATAGTGCTATCTCAAACCCATTAAGTCAAAGACCAGTGCCAATTAAACTGCAGTATAGTTTCCCCTATAGAGCTGCACAATAAGATATGAATGCAGGCTAAAGACTTCTCTGGGTACTATAATACTGGTTTTATTGTTCTAAAATAATATCAAATAACCTTGTTCATTATTTACTATGGTAGCAAATATTGTAAGAGACTATAAAAAATTATCAGCACTCAACTAAAGTACTAATATAAAATTCTGATAGTTAAATAATCTAGTTACCAGAGTTTATTTGAAAGATCAATTGAATTGATTTAAAACAAAAGGCATTAGTATAAATACTGATTATTGCATCAACTATAATGAGCAGATCAAATTTTTTTAACAACAGTAAATAATGCTCCTTTACTTAGGTTTGATTAATAAATCTGATACACTTTAAACCTCTAAAAGTTATTTTAGTAGATACACTTTATTACTATATAGTTTTTTCTGAGATAAGGTGTCAGAGAATATGCTATCAGTTAGTTTTATGAAATTTTTAAAAGCTAGTTTGGTTCTACTTTGTATATCCAAGGTAGTAAATTTATATATCTCTATTGTTTATATCAAATAATTCTTAATACTGCTATAAATTAATTTATGTATAATCTAAAGAGCTCATCCTATATATGAAGTTCATCAATTTAAAACCCTTGTTATAATACCTTTTAGAAGTTAACTATAAAATGCTTATAATATGTATACTTTCTATAGTGGTAGCTTCATTGCCCATTGATACTTTTTTAACCTTTATTCTAGAATTTATACTGGCATAATAAAATAACCCACGCTTTTATAGCTATAGCTTTTATAATCATAACCCCACATTAATTATAAAGAGTTATACAATATTAAATCATTTATACCTAACGAAACTTCCAATTGTCAAAGCTCTAATATCTATAAACTTTCATTTTAACCCTTACACTAAAAATAACTATATATAGTTGTAGCGCTTTTTAATCATAATAGCCAGGGCCTCAAACTTCATAAACGTTTCCTAACCCTTATTAATGATAACTTTAGTTATTATTTAGTTATACGCCTTTATGATTATAACTTTTCATCCTATAGTCTCTTTCCTTACTCATCACTAACCTATAATCTGTAATGATAACCATCTGTAAGGAGAATGTCTATAACTCTCCAAGCAAAGAGAATTATCATAATGAATAAAAAGAAGCTAGATATGGTGCCAACACCTTCATAGCCTTTAAATAACATCCAGAGAGCCTCCATAAGGAGGTAACTTACAAGAACAGCAAAAGACAACATGGGGTAAGTGAATATATAAAAGGCCTCTAGTAAAAGGCTAAGAGACGAGTAAAAGAAAGATTGGTTAAAAACCACTATTTTAAAGGAAATTAGGAAATGATATTAGATAAATTTGAAGAGTTTTGGAATCATATTTGGCCAATAACCCAACTATACCATCAATGATATTTCTATAACCCAAGTATGTGTGAACTAAAGGATCTAAAACCAGCTGAGTCAAATTTTTGTTAGTACTAAATCGCATAAATGCGTCTAATCCCTGTTTTGAAAGAAAACGTAATGAACAATCCTCATTTAGACTATAACAGGTGATTTTTAGCACCATTAGTATAACAACATGAACCGCATTACACTGTTTCTAGGGATCAATCTGGGATATGCTTGTCATAAACCCAGTGTTGATACATGGTATACTTGAGTTAGGGAAGGCGGCCAACATCTTCCTTTGTATTTTTTACTGCCTTCTTGTCCCCACAGTTTACACCATAAATTATTTCATAAACCATGTCAATATCTTCTATTTTTTAAGGGCACCACCCCATCCTCAGGGGCGTCAGCCAGAGAGAAGTTAATATGCACAGAGGGTAACTTTATGGCTTCAATAATGGAGGTGGACATGGAACTAGTGGCATCAAGAAAGCGATTATGGAATCTATCAATCAGGTCTTGTGCATGGGAACAATCATAGGGTGGAACCCAGATGTTTTCTGCTGCATCAAAACCCTTCCAAGTTATAAGTACTCAGGCCTTCTTATAGACTGATGGGGAGGTTACAATCTCCTCCAATTCCCACTTAGATGCCTAATCTATAAGGTATGACTTTGAGGTCTCAGGGGGACCCTAAAATTGAGTCAGCTTACTCTTGTGAAAGGTGACAAAGATTTGGAACTTTAATGGAAGCTTCAACTGGTAGGAGACATGAAATGACTTTCTAACAATGCGGTTAGGTCCTATCCTCTTTGGTCCAGCTTCTTGAATGACTATTTGCTGGGTTTATCCTTGTCATTAAGCATCACAAGGTCTCTCACAATTTTCAGGACTCATTTTTTGTCATGGAAAATGGCATAATTATGGGAATGGATTGCAATGACAAAGACGAGATGGGACAAGCCAAAGGAGTAAAGTTGGCCGCCCTCCCCTGACCTTAAATCCACTGTAGATAAGCGTTAGTAAGGCCAAGCAGGTCTAAGTTTCCTCAGTAATCACGTTATGGTGCCCAGGCATTATATCGACAGGGTTAAAGGTTACCCAATATAGTTTAAACAAGGAAATTTTTATACATTTGATTACTGAAATGCAGATTGCATTTATTTACAAAATTTAATGTATATATATGATGGGAGCGATCAGTTTGTATCAAAGTCTCAAGTTTTTTTCTTGAGATATAGAACTAAAATGAGTGAGCCTCATTCTTATAGGTAGAGTCATTTCCAAGATTAATGATTGAATGAGGCCTAAACTCTCAATTTTCCTTTAAATTAGTTTTGCCCTAATCAATCTCTATGTTCGTCATCTTTCTTACAATAAAGGATCTTGTTTATTATAATTTATTTATCTTATGCTACTTTTGTTGATCTTGAAGTATACCTCCTTATGGAAGTACCCTGGGTTTCTTACATAAGCGCTGAAGTTGGGGCACCATACTGGGTGCATGCACCTTGATTTTATCATTGGGCCTCTTTTGGAGAGGTATGGACACTCTTTACATTAGGTGACCAATACTTCTATTTTTCTCGTTGGAATTTATTTTACGTGGGATTATTTTTTAATTTGATGTTCATTGACTGTCATAGTTCTGATGCTTCTAGACACAGCATTATAATTTTATTTTGGCGGTTAGCCATCTTGGAGTTTATCTTTTTATTACACGCAGTGTGACTCCCAACCTTTTTGTAAGTACTTGGTGATTTTAAAATTGTTTGAGGCCCTGTTGCTTAAGCTTCCAATTTTTACAACGCTTCTATCTATTTTGATTAAAAGCAGCTCTTGCTAGACTTCCCGTGGCGCTGAATGGCTGTCAGCTTTTACCTATGGCTCCTTCATAGGTATTTTTAGTTTGGGAAATTATGAAGATGGATGAGGTGATAGAGGATTAGAGCATCTCCTGAAAGAAGGCCAATCCATGCTCTCTGCCTTCCAAACAATCCATGGGTTGCTTGTGCTCAGTTAATTTGGGCCCATTCAGGGGCCCCTATTTATATGAATACACTTGGGCCCCAAACTTACTGCGTCCTGACATCATAATAACATCATTATTCATATAAATTGTAATCAGCTGGTCAGTGGAAACTCAGGGGTGGCGGGCTCCACTTGCCTCTTCCTGTATTGTGATTGGTTCTTTGTTTGTGAATTCCCTACCCCCAACTAAGGGGGGTTCATTGACTTGTATGTGGGTGTTTCACCAATGATGACCCATATAAACACAGGCTTTGGAAACACTAATTCTTTTTACAACTAACAGCATCTGTTGATTCCTTACCTTCCTTATTGGGAGAGCGCGAAGGTCAACAGTAGCCTGGGTTTGATATAATAAATAACCTTTCAGATATTCTCACACAAAGTTTTCTCTATTGGCCACCCCTATAGATATCAATCCCAAAAAAATCTAAATTCCTTTTGTGATTGGCAGCTTCTTTTGCTCTTGTACCTTATTTTCTGAGAGAACACAAGAATGAGCATGGGCCTGAGGCTGATATACTGATTAAAATTTTCACACATTTAGCTGTGAAGGTTTTAAACTGTCACACACTATATATTCTGCTCTCTGAAGGCTGTGTTTACTGTTAAAAATGGCGGCGACTTCCAGTGCCACACCTTCACTATCAGGGAAATGCAAGTGTTGGCAGGGGTCTAGACCGTAATTTTTATTAAAAAAGAGATAGTTTAAATTCCCATCCCAAAACTTCATTTATCAGAATAATGTAAACACTCAGTGGAAGGGAGTATCACCATTTTAGCGATGGATAATGAGGCACAGACAGATATTGCGTACAAGTATGGTGCCTCTTCAATCTGAATATGATTTTTATTGGGAAATCCATATATACAAACGAGCCACTTTTAATTAATTTGTAAGCCGCCCTGAGGTGATATTATTATACCATATTACCTCTGAGAATCTTAGGCTGACCCCCACTATGATTTGCTAAACTCAGTAGTTGGAAAGACTTTGATTAAGAAATTATAGTGAAAAGAGAATTTTACAAAAATGATGCTGGATAAGTCCCATTAGTCATCAGAGTTCAAGTTAACCCACTCCATTTTTAGATAGAAAGACATATCCTGGGCAAATTATCATTCCTGAAGTTGATCCCACCTTGGACCTTACAGCATTAAAAGCATTTAGTAATAGATGTTCTGGCTCTTTATTTTTTGGCTACTCTAAAAACTCCTTCAAAGAAGTTAAGGACAACAGTTATAAGGCTACTGGGGCTTAAGAGAATCTTACTAATATGGACTTAACTGACTATCTTGGGTTAAGCTATTTACCTGGTGGTATGGTTAGGGCTGTGGCCTCCCAGGGTATTCCCACCTTTAAGTTTTGGTTCTATCTGACTATAAAGTTGGTATGTTTTACTTAGCTGACCACTTCTTGAAAGTCAAAAACTTGCTGTACCCAATTATCTTGGGAGTGGATTTCTGGAAGAAATTTAATTTCAAACCCAATCTAAAGGCCAATAACTTATCTTGTCCTTGGAGAATAGTCATATATTTATTATTTTAAATGATGTGACCATACCGAATCTGCATCCCATTCCTCTGGAGGCATAAAATTTTCCACTATGTTGAGAAGGCAAAAGTCTTTTCAAGATGGACTGCCTGAAGTTCTTTAACAAGATTCTTAAAGAAAAGGGCAGGAATGCATTACTTCATTTAGTACCAAAAAGGAATCTTTACAATTTCAGATCATGTCATTTGGGCCCAAGAATGCGCCTTCAATAATCCAACGTCATATTGATGTGGCCTTGGGGGAGTTATTTGGCATATTCGCTTGAGTTTACATGGATGACATCCTTGGGGTTTCCCTAGATCAAGTGTCCCGTAAGATTCTTTTGCAGCAAGTGGTTGAGCATTTGAGGGCAGCAAACCTGGGGCTAAAAAACAGAAAGTGTGAATTCTTCATGGTCCAAGGGCACCCTCTTGAGAAAATCTTTTTTGTAAGAGCCACATATTCACTTCATACAAGGAGAAACTAATTCACTATTGGCCCACACCTACCTCAGTTAAAAGATTGAAAAGCTTTGGGGACTTTCAATTCTCTCAATAAGTTACGCCAAGTCTTTTTGAGGTGACGGCGTCTTTGTATAATGCTAGTGGGGCCAAAGTTTCAGGTTTTTTGCACAGGAGGATACTTTCCAAATGGTAAAGTGCACCTTGCTTTCTACATCATTTTTTCAACACATGGACACTGATAGAGAGTTTTTAGTGACTAGTGATGCTTCAAACTTTGCAATCGCTTCTGCTATATTACAAATGGGTGAAGATAGAGTCAAGAATCCTGTGGGATATAATTCCTAGAAGATGTCCTTACCTGAGTTGAACTACGCTATTTATTACAAGGCTTTTGGTTTAGTGGAAGCACTGACTTATTGAAGTTATCGATTTCTTGGTTCTTCCCAGCCATTCCTAGTTCATAATGACCATCAGGATCTGGTATAATACCGGACTTCTCATGTACTGACCCCACAGTAATCTGATGGCATGAGACCCTTGACCAATTTGTGCTCTCTTATAATTTCACTGGAGGCATAGAGCAATGGTTTAGCAAATGCTTTGAGCTGTAACACTAAGTTATCTCCTTATCCCAAAAAGGTGGACTCACACAACACCCACTTGATGATCTCTCCAGGTTAAATTTTCTCCAAGCAACCCTTCTTTAGTACATGCATGCCAGCTATTGCTTCACTGAAGAACATAAAGGAGTATGGTGTTTTTAGAAAGGATATCCTTTCTCAGTCCCTATCAGTATAATATACTATAGCACTCAATAAATGAAATTAAATCAAAAGGATATAACTAAGGGGTACCATGAAAAGGAGAGGATGGTATGGTTCAAAGGACACTTATGGGTTTCCAAAGGACTAATTCGCCTAGATATAATCAAAAACATTACAATGGAACAACTGTAGGGTCCTGGAAAAACGGTATCCCTGGAGCTTATCTGCTTTACATACAACTGAAAGGTAATTTATGCTCGGATTGCAAGATATAATAAGGAGTATCTGATCTGCAATAGTATGAAACCAAATTTTAAGCCCCATGCTGGCTTGTTAGTACCAGTCCAGAAAGAAAAGGGACCTTGGAACCCCTTTCCATAGATTTTATTGTGGAACTACACATCTGATGGGTATGTCAGATCATGGTAGTGGCGGACTGGTTTAAAAAGTATGTCCATTTTATTTCATGTCACACTACAGTAACAGAGGATCAGATGGCCAAGTTGTTTTCCCACATTTTCTCCGTTTATAGGGTTCCCCAGGAGATCATTAGTGCTTGCAGGCCACAGTTCACATCTGTATTATGAGAAGAGCTGTGCAAGACTATTCAAATTCGCCCATGGTATTCTTTTTCTTTCGCCTTCAATCTGATGGGCAGACATAACGAGATAATTAACGTTTGGAACAATTTCTGCGGTGCTACACGGCAGCTAACCATCAGATTTGCCTCACATCTTCCTTTGGCACAGTCGAGTCATAACAACGCCCTTCACTTCTCTATTGGGTGTTCTCCATTCTTCACCAATTACTGTTACAATCCTTCCTTTAACATGGAGCCCGGCTGTGGGTACAAGGTATAAGCTGAGGCGGACTTTACCAAGTACATCAAGAAAGTACACAAGGAGGTAAACACCAATTTTGACGCAGCTATGAATACCTACAAGGAGAGTGCAGATGGGAAGAGAAGGGTAGACCCCGAGTATAAGGAGGGGATCTGGTGATGTTAAATGCTAATGCTTTTTAATCAAGCAGCCATGTAAGAATCTGGGACTGAAGAGGATAGGACTTTAACATTTTTTCAGGAAGGTAGGTCATGCCTCATACAAGCTGGATCTTCTGGAGAAATTCTGTGTCACGAAATTGACCATGGGCTCCGCTAGTGTGCCAGGCCAACCAGTATGAAGATTGGTTGGCCCTATGCCGTTTCACCTTCATTGGCGTACCACCCCTACAAGTCCACGTCCAACCTACCAACTAACCACCAACGGCTTTGCCTTTAGCCACAGGTGTCCTTGGCATGTGACTGGCAAGTCCTGCCCCCTTTCTGGGCGTCTCAGGCATTTCCGCGCTGCCCCACCTTTGCAACCCTTCACCAACACATCTGGGCATTCCCCAGTGAGTCCATACCCCTTCCTGGGCAGCTATTGCACACCTGCACTGCACCCTGAAAGGTTGGCGGCCTGTCAGCGCATCCGCCAGTAGCCAGCTGGCCAGATTCCCGCTGGTTCCTCATAGGGAGGAGGCATGGGAGCTGGCAGCACTGGCCACTCCAGGCGTGATCACCAACTCCTATTGGGAATCTCCTATCCCAGCTTCCCCACTCTAGTTTCTCAAAGCTACTTCAAAAAAACAGGAAAGATGGGAAACGAGAGATGTCAGCAGGAGGGAATGAACGACTATTTATACTACTTTCAGGGCGTCTGCACCCAGGTACTCTTTGGCCAATCAAGTACTGAAAACCCCATTAGCCTCTTGATTCCAAAACTTTATCAATTGTAAACTCATCCATTTATACTTCATAGCAATTCTCTCCAGATCCACTCATCTAATCACCAAATATTAAATTTGTCAATCCATCCTCAGCATAAGTCTCTGACTATTTATTTAACTGAGGCAAGCCAACCAGGGGACAGGCATTACCAAAAGAAAGAAATGAAAGAAACAAACAGCATGAAACCTGAACAGGGTCAACTCCATCGAAGAAAGTTTTTTCCACCTCCATATTGGGACTCAAATTTTCTGGTTACGTCATGGGTAAGGTTTTCGTGTTATTAGACCTACTAAATACCAATAGCTTTCTTTGGCTGGCACCCCAATCAATGCGCAAAGGGTGGGAATATAACCCACAACCTTCAGGTTGGTAGCTGTACACCCTACTGACTCACCTTCCACCCCCTTGAGTCTCTGGTAATTTATATATAAATTCATAATTAAATAGGACTTCAAGCATCCTCGGCATGAGTTGCTGGTGCTCTGAATTAGTTGGCAGAACCATTTTTGGACGATATATAATGTATTTTATCAGCTTTACACCAGAAACACCCACAACGATCTTTGGATGACATTTTGGCAGCAAACGCAGCTTCCACTGAACCTAAACTTGATTGAATATATAACATTAAATAGTATTGAACTAGGCAATTAGCCAGCAGTTATGCCTAACTAACCAAAACCCCTAATCCTGATACTATTGGAAGGATCCATCTGGTTAAAATCCTGACATTCTGTATTTTTTATTTTTCAGTGAGAGTAAGTTAAACCAGTTTGAGGGGTCTCCTTTAGAAGCACTGGAGTCATACTTTGCAGATGGAAAACCAGAGTGGGAGGTGGAAGGGATTGTGGCTTCTCATCAGATGAAAAGAAGGCTCAAGTACCTGGTGCTTAAAAGGGTTTTGACGCTGCAGAGAATAGTTAGGTCCCAGCTCATAATTGCACTCACGCTCAGGGCATGATTACTGCATTCACCAAGTGTTTTCCTAATGCCGCAGGTCCCAAGTCTACTGCCAAAATTGTGTCCATAAAGCTACCCTTCCCACAAGAACTTCTTACTGGTGACGCCACTGGGAGGGGTGGCCCCTCAAAGATAAGAGTGTAATTTTATGGTTGGATGACATAATTGAGAGAGTGGATTGCAAGGACCAGGAGGAGATGGGTCAGGCCATAGGAAACAGATTGGTAACCCTCCTGACATTAGATTCACCATAGGTAAGCTTTAGGCTAAGGTTACAGCAGGATTAAGTAAATCTTCAGAAATCGCGTGATGGGGCCCAGGATTTACATTGCTTGGGTTAAAGCTTACACATATAGTTTAAACTAAGAAAGTCTATTATGTTTATTTCTGAACACAGATTGCATTTAAATATAACTTTTTTCAATGTTAAAAATGATTGGGGTGATCAGTTAGTATCAAATTTCTCAAGTTTGCGCTTACTTGAGATATAAATTACAATTAGTGGTGGCCTCGTTCTATTGTCTAGAGTCATTTCCATACCTAGTAACTTTCAAGGACTAATCTTATATTTCTCCATATTGGGTTTTCCCTGACCAATCTCTCTGTTGGTTGGTGTTAAAATTTGGTTACCAGCTTAATTAAAACAATTTGTCTATAAATTAGTGATTGAATAAATTTTGGGATGGCTGCCAATTAATTTGCCTTGTTTCAATGTTTATCTTTTATTATTAATACCAGTAGATCTTTGATCATGCGCCTCATTCACATGTGAGAGCTATTTTGATGATTAAAAATACTAGTGATAATTTAGAGCTGAAGTGAACTCTTCATTCAAATTGATTCAAGCAATTTCAAAGCTGATTGCTATTTCTATATTGCCAGGGGTTATCCCCAATAGTGAGTTGCATTCTGATCTACTAGTGACTAATGCTAAGGATAGAACGCCAAGTTTAATTTATTTATTAAGTTGTATCACAATTTAAGGATGATGTGTTCAATTTATGATTTATGGCAAGTGATGCCAAGATTTTCCTATGTTGTATACTAAGTTTTGGAAAAGTTAACTGATTATAATTAGTAGGCGGGCATAGGTTGCCAGATAAATGCCTTGATAAGTAGCTGAATTGTATTTGAAATTAAGTATCTTCTGTATCACCTACTTTTTATGATTAGAATATTTTGCCATGTCTGTAAAGGTGGGCCAAAGATACCCACACACACACACACACACACACACACACACACACACACACACACACACACACACACACACACACACACACACACACACACACACACACACACACACACACACACACACACACACACACACACACACAAAAAAAAAAAAAAAAAAAAAAAAAAAAAAAAAAAAAAAAAAAAAGAGAACACCAACGAAATTCCTGTGGATCAGATGTAAATTTGCAACAGTCATCTCTGTTACAATAAAAATTCTTGTTTTATACTATTTATCTATATATTCTACTTTTTGTTGCCCTTATATATCTCCTTATGGCGGTATCCAGGGTTTTTTTCATAAGAACTGAAGTTGGGGCACCATATTGGGCGCGTGCGCCTTGCTTTAAGTAATGGTTCTTTTCTGGAGAGTTATAGACTCTTTCTATATACTCTTATCTAACCGTCAGAACTTTTCTTCTAACATTTATGGAAGCCTCCTAGTTTGTGTTTACCTCTTAGTGTAATTTCTGGATGAACTTGGCAAAGTCCATCACTACTTCTAACTTAGAACCACATCTGAGTTCTATTTGAATGCAAGGTTATAGTCATAGTTTACAAAGAAAGAAAGACACCTTGTAGAGTAATGCTTGGCGTTATTGTAACTAAATTGTGCAAAAGAAAGGTGTGAAGCTCAATATAAATGGTCAGCAGCCATGTAACACCGCAAGAATCGTACCAAGCATTGATTCACTCGCTGTCTCCCATCTGATTATATGTGGAAGACGGTAGTGTGGCATGGAGAAATGTGAAGAGTATTTCATAACTCTTCCAAAATAATGATGTAAATTGAGGTCCATGATCACTAATAATCTCCTTAGGGTCGCCATGGGCGGAGAAATTGTAGGAGACAAACATCTTAGCCATTTGGGTCGCCATAACTGTGGAGTGGTATGGGATAAAATGGGTGACGTTTAAAAATAATCCACCACCATGATGGCATTGCAATCTTTAGATAAGGATAAATCTATAATAAAATTGAATGAGAGGAAATAACAAGGTCCCTCTGCTATCTTTACAGGAACCAGCAATAAAACAAGGGGCTGACAATTTGGTTTCATCTTGTTTCAAAAAGGCACTACTTGGTATAACATGTAATCTGTGCTGAAATCCTTTTCCAGTTATAAATGCAGCAGATAGGATCCAGGGTTTTTGACTTCCAAGGATTGCCCATAGTTATCCAAGAAGATGCTCCTTGATTAACACCATTTGAGGAGAGCCAGCGGGAACCCATAAGCATACCTGGAACCATATATTATTGTTCCTTATATGATACCCTTTCATTAAGTTTTTGAGTCTAAGTTGCACTTGGAAGAATTATTCTATACTAAGAACAAAGGGTGTGACAGGAAGATCTGTATGAACATACCATACCATCCAGGTTCTTTAAGGAAGCAAGACCAGGAGTACCAATGATCACAGATGGCTTAATAGACATGATCTTACCAAGGGAATCATCAACTAGTGTTATAAAGCTTCATCTCCTTGAGGTCAGGTACAAATTCAGGATTGCGACTTAAGGCATTAGCTAGACCATCCTCCTTGCCTTTTGTGAACTCATACAATAACAAAAAATGTACAAGGTTCTTATGGTAACAAGAATATGACAGGGTGTAAAAATTTAAAGGAGAGGTTATTATTGGCAAACAACCCTAGTAATCTTTTTACTGCACAGGTTCAGTTTTCTTGTGTACTTCGTCCGCGTTGTATAGTATAATAGATTATTGATCAATAATAGTATGACAACTATTAACCATAGTTTGGATGAATTCTTATATCTTGGCCCAACGCTCGTCCAGTATTCCTAATTAAATACTCAAGATGTCACAATCTTAGGGATTCGTTCCCTCGTTCTGTCCAACCCAATCTTTGCTGAGATTCCCTGGTGACAGTCTCTTTGGTCCAACACACAGTCAGCAGCAATCCCCAATTGTGTCTCCTTCTTCTCTAGATCTCCTCTCAAATCTTTACTCTTTTCACTAAGAGTCTTACAATTATCGCACACAGTAATAATATCTTTGAGAAGATTAGCACAATAGAAGCTGATGATAGTTTACTACTTAACTATATACCAGATGAAAACAATAGAACTATATAACTCTGTTCTCATAATTACTGTTTCTTACTAAATGCTGTTTTTCTTCTGTCTTCTTGCCATACAAGGATCTTGGTACACCTGACTGATTAAGTCCTTATCTCCTGTATCAACCCCAGGATGGGTGAAACCAAATGGAAAGTCAAGCTGATCTTTATCTATTCCAAAATGCTGTTTTTTATTATAAGTGAATCCTAGGAAATTTATAGTGGGGATTCAGTCATCTAACCCTTGGTTGACACCTCTTTGATGAAATGGCAGCCGTTGCCATTGAATCACCCATCCTTGTCTCAGCAGTGATGGTCTTCCTCATTCTGACTAGGATTCCATTGTTGGACATCCTTGAGATCTAAAATGGAAAGAGTCAGAAAATGTGTCCTTAACGTTTTCCTCTCAATCCAAGCAAAACTAACCATATTTGGCTAGCGACCTGCTTAGGTAATGGAGCTTATTACTCATTAAGGCAGGTCGTGCACCAACCAATTGATTCGCTAGTTGCAGGTGGCATCACTTGCCTCGCAACTTGCTATTCATTCCCAAAAAGTCAGTGATGAAACCTGACTGATCCCAATTGGTACACCTGATAGTTAATCACTATCAGATGCCCCTATTTGTCAGTAACTCTGCCTGATGAGATCTTAAGTATTCGTCCGGACCAATTCTCAATGGATATGACCAGGAAAATATCCCAAAATCCCCCTGAATGTAGTTACTCCAAAACTCAGGCCAACCAATACCAATTCACTTTGCCTAGGGAATTATCCCTAGAGATACCTGGTAATCTAGCAGACTGGGAATATGGGCAAAAATCCCAACACATCCCCCCTCTTGCCTATATTTCCAGAGAGAAAAGGACTGGGGCATTAGAACACCACTTTGGACACTCAATCAAATACTTCATTGGTTCAAGCAGAGTATGTTCATCAGTACTCAACGCTGTTTGGGACGACCTTTGGCATGTGGCGCTCTTCCTCTTCCTCCTCGCTACCACCTTCTCAGAGCGTTGTCCCCACAATCTACTGTCATGCCAGGCTGATCAATTTACTCATAAAGATATTATGCCCAGGATCCAGGTTTCCCCTCATCAGGGCATATGACCCGCTGTGATATTCAGGATTCTTGGTCCAGCGTCCTTGATTTCCTAATCTTCTTCTCATTCTAGATAGGAGACTCTTTCCGTTAATGTTTGTTTTGCAGCCCAATTAAGAATACTTATTTTTATTCGCCCTTGTTATTTCTCTCATAACATCTTGGCTTAAGTCATTCCTAATTATTCTCTTGGAGAGCTTATCCCATTAATTTTGAGATTAGTTTCTCTAGAACTGAAGCTTAATTAATTGTAGAGTGCATAATGTCAACTTCCATATAAGTCCAACATCCCCCTCTCATCTAGCTCATATGTCAAATTCCGAGTCATGATACCAGCAGCTTCTGAATAGTTTGTCTGATCAAGACCTCTGGCTCAACCAGCAGATGAGTCAGGATGCACGGCGGAACCTCTTCTATGGTCCTTCCAGGACTCATACGCCTAGTCTGGCGTCAGCGGCTAGTCCTTCTGTCAAATTACTGGAAATGGTAACTAATCCTTCAAAACCAGGCTTGCAATCATTTTAAACAACTCCCAGCTGATTCTTCCTCTGCCGTCAATTACAGAGTTGGATTTTGAAACTCTTCTGGATTTGGCTCCTTTCGCTGATGCACCAACCATCGTTGTAGATGCTCCAGAAATTATGCTGTTTGCTCTTGATCATTCGTTTCTTTCCAGGTCAGACCTGCTTCCTGAGTTCCTCTTTTGACTCAGACAATATTACAAACCCGCTGTTCTGGCTACTGAGCTCACCATTAGTAACAATATTCATTTTGTGCTCCCCTAAACTGAACTCCAGGCCCAGGTCAGTGAAGCTTTGTCCCTAGTGCTGAATCCCTCTGATCTTGATAACATCCTAGATTAGGATACCGCCTCTTAAGCTCTCCACTTTGCTGGCCAAGTTCTTTGAAGTTGGTCCATGAAGCTTCCAGCCTCACCCAGGTTTCACCACTCATTCAGCTTCTGAGAAGCCCATAGTTGTCACTTGCAGGATGCCATTCACTCCCTGCACGACTATCTCCTCACCAGAGCTTCCCATCAGTATCTTCCGCTGATGGCTTTAGTAGGGGGCATGATTTGGCAACCCCCGTCAAGCATCCCTTGTTTATTGCCGGCCCATATGTCCAGTGTTCTTGATGAAGCCCATCATCAGGTGCTCAAGACTAATCTTCCAGCTCCGGTACCATATTAGAATTACTAAGGGTTATTTGCTGATTGCCTCTTCTTATACTGTTGCTTTCCTCCCCGCTCTGGGGTTTTGTGATTGGCTTCATCTGACATCTCAATTTCCCTTCCCCTAGTCGCTTTCTCACAGGGCTCTGCATCTGCTCAAAGAACATGGTTTCATGTAGGTCTAGCCCTCACTAGCATCCAATCTCACATTGATTTCAATGGGCTGTTCATTCCTACTGCGATCCATCCTCCTTCCTCCAAGAGGCGAAATGGGCAGAATCATCCCCATATTGAGGACAATAAATAAAAATAAAAATTATAAAATTTTTAGTTTTTTCTCTAAAGCGGTTTATAATTTTTTTCACCATAGCTTTTATTTTTTTTTTTTTTCTTCATTTTTCCATGAGACTTGACCTTGTTTTAGTTCAGCGGTCCATTTTTTGTATTTTTCCCCCAAACTGGGTCCTGGGTACTTTCTCTGCCAGTCTTCTATGGTTCAGAGGTCCTTTTTTTAGGACTTAACCATCTAGATTGGTTCAGAGGTCATTTTTTCAGACTTGACCTGATTAAAAGAACATAAACAACTTAATGGTTCATCGGTCCTTTGTGAACTCTTTTTTTTCATCGATCTATCACTTCAGATACATAGCGTGGACTCAATTCACAACTCTTCCATCCAAGATATTCTTGATGGAGTAGGCATCAGTCGCCATCTTGGCGATAATTTCAAATGGACCTGATCACAAAGCATCTAGTTTGTTTCTTCTTCTGAAACCATGTGTATTATAATAGGCTACTTTTTCGCCTATTTTATTCTGCTAAGTCCAGTCAGTACTTATTATCCATCAATTTCGCTAGTATCCTTTTCTTCAATGTAGTAACAAATACTTGTGATTGAATATTGATCAGGATATTTGTCAGTTGGTTCAAGTACTGCGTAGCACTCATCCTTGATGTTGGTTCCACCACCAAATATAAAATTGACAGCAACGCGGCCTTTATTCCATATAACAACCCAAGCGGCATCTTTCCCATCGCCATATGATGACTAATAATGTAGGCAAATATCACCAAACTAAGGTAAATTCTCCACGCAGAAGTTCTTCCCGCGACCAGCTTCCTCAGTCTTGAGGCCAGCGTTCCATTCAGTCTTTTTACCAGTCTTTTTGTCTCCAGCTGGTAAGGTACTGACATGACTCCTCTGATCCCCATTATCTCATTCAATTGTGGGATCACATGAAACATGAAGTTGGTCCCATTATTGCTAAGCAGGACCTGCAGATATCCATGTCAATATACTACTTGATTCAGGATGAACCTCGCGGTGCTGGTAGCATCTACTTTCGTTAGAGCCTTTGTCTCGACCCATCTCATCAGATGGTCAATGGCAACTATAATGTACTTGACTCCCCCTGTGCTCATTGTCAGCGGTCCCATCACATCGATGGACACCATGTGCCAGGCAAATCCAGGGCATACCAGTCAATATCAAGTTTTATTCTTATGTGGTTTGTGCAGCTGGCACTCCACACAACAAGTTAGATGATCCGCGACATCATAGTTGATGGATTCCCAGTAGTAGTACTGGCGAATATGATCAGTTGTTTTCCTCAGGCCTCCATGTTTGACAACCTTGTGAGCTGCTTACACAATAGCTACTCTTTCTGACAGCTTTGGGAATAATAACTGCTTCACCGTTGATCATCTTAAATACTTGTCCATCCATGGTCTCAGTGTTTTCCATTACTTTCTGAAGCGCACCTTGGATTTCTTGGGGCTTATTCTCAATTTATCCGTCAACCATTCTCTGGAATAGCTCATCCACCTGCAGGTATACCATCTGGACCATTGGTAACCGTGATAAGCCATCCATATTCTGGTAAGAAGCCCCCACTCAGTGGAAAATCTCATAATCATAAGCCTGGAGCTTAAGTGCCCATTGGGCCAGTCGTTCTTCTGGCTCTCTCAAATTGTGAAGCCAACACAACAAAGAGTGGTCCGTCACCACTTTGAAGTGCGTTCTGTGGATGTACACCCAAAACTGTTTACATGCGTAAATGACTGCAAGGCATTCAAGCTCAGTTATGGTGTAGTTCCTCTTGCAGCTGAGAGTGTGCAGCGCACATACCCCACCAGATGTTTGTCCCCAAGTTCATCTACTTGGCTTATTATATGTCATCAATTACTGTCAATGAAGCATAAGTTTATATAATACACTCTTGATCAAAATTTGCATATTTCAGAATTGGCGAATCTATAATATACTGGCTTAGCTCATCAAAGGAGTCTGGGACTCTTCATTCCATAAAAATCCTTTTTTTAATCCTCCAATAAATGGAATAATGGCTCAGCTATTTGAGCGAAGTCCTGAATAAATCTTCTATAGTATTTGGCCATCCCAAGGAACACTTGGATGTCTCAGAAACTTTTCAGCACAGCCATCCATTCTATAATTTCTATCTTCTGGGTTTGCATCTGCAATCCACTGGAGTTGATTATGAATCCCAGATATCCCAACTCTTTTTTAAAGAATTGGCACTTCCTTGGCTTAATCTTCAGTTTAGCTGCGGACAGTTGCTTGAATACTTCTTCCAAGTGGTGTAAGTGATCAGTAAACGTCCTACTGAACACGTTTATATCGTCCAGGTACACCAGGATGCACGACAACTTCAAGTCACTCAATATCACATCCATGACCCTCTGAAACGTTGCAGGCGCATTACATAGACCCTGGGGCATCCTCGTCAGTTGGTATAGCCCCTGCGCGGTAATAATCACACTTTTTTCATGGTCTTCTTTTGGCAAGTCGATATGCCAATATCCCAAGATCAGATCTATTGTGGAGAAATACTTAGCTTCTCCCAATCAATCTAGTGCATCATTGATCCTTGGTAGGGGATATGAATACTTCTTTGTAATTTTATTCAGTTTCTGGTAGTTGATCACCACCCGGTTGGAGCCATCCTTTTTCTTCATGATCAAAATTGGACTCACCCAGGGACTCAACAATGGAATTAGAAGCCCATGCTTCACTAATTGCTGATTTCATCCTCCGGTACTGCTTTAGCAGCTTTTGATCATCAGATCAGTCTCATTCTTATCAGCAAATTTTCCCCAATGTTGACCTTATGAATTACATCTTGTGCACATCCCGAATTGTGGTCATCCTGAGCGAACACTTCCTGATACTTATCAAAATAATTTGAGCACCTTTTCTTGCTAGTCTTCTGACAGATCAGCGAGTTGCTCCCAATCAACCAATAGGTTGATGCTCTCAGTTACCCCCAGTTGATAATTACATCTCATCAAGGATGGAATTTTCTTAATTTGGCCATCAGGATTTCTCATTGCTTCTTAGGTCTGAAACTCATAGACCATAAAAATCAATATTTATATCTTTTATATCTTTTATATATACTTTTGTATTTTCTTTTACAATGGGACTTGCAACCTACAAAAAGGTTCAAGGTCCTTCTTTTCCCCTTCATCCAAATTGGGTCCTAGGTATTAAACCTACCATTTATCATGGTTCAAAATCTTATCCTCTTAAGATATAACCAACCATTTAATTCAGTGGTCCTCTTCTAGGAATTGAACAAAATCTCAGGACAACCATTTAATGGTTCAGAGGTCCTCTGGGAACATTGCAAATATTTTCTCTTATGCTCAATACTTCTGATTAGTATTGACCTTCTTTATACAACCAACTTTGCTGTCTCTTAATGCATAGGCTATACTTGCCGAATTTTGGCAACACTATTAATTATTAGGCCGTTAATCCCGACTGGTTATTTATCCAACAGGTCCTAATTTTATCTCTTATTTCGGCAACTGATGATTTGGATCCTTGTATCTCATTATCCAACAGTTTTGTCCGATTATTTAGTTCATTTTTCTCCTGAAAACTATCTTTGGCATTTATTGCCATCCTTAATTACACAGGCTGTTCTGGCCTTGTTAGCTTCATCCTATTTCTCCTGAATTGATGAACTCATCTCCCTCAACTTCTCATCATTGGTTGAGTGTTATTGAGTCAAAATGATTTTCTCCACTATCATGGATCAATCATTTGATGTTTTTGTCTTAATATCTTCATTGGTTTGGCAATCCAATTCTACAGGTTGTTTGCTTCCTATTTCATCCAATGACTCATCTAAACACTCACTCCTCAGGAATATTTAAAACGGACCCAATTTCAACCTTATTTGATCCTGCTGTTCCTCAGGACTATTTCCAGCAGACCCAATTTCAACCCGAGTTGGCCCTGCTGAAAACTCTTCATCTCAAATAGATGTCCAGTGGAACAGGTTTCCTTGCAGCACTAGATAGTTCCATATCTAGGCTGCAAGTCCTTTTATCTGATAATGAGTATCTTCCGTTTGCTTCACTCTGAGCTCCACTTCTGAGCTGAGTGAATGCCAATGAACGTGATCTACTTCATGTTCTATCTTTGTTACTTCCTTCAGTAACTTATTTCCAAAAGTGGTAACATCTTCATAGGACATCATGTTCTAAGTTCTTCAACTCAACTACCCCTGTAGTGAGCATCAACTTGTAAAAATTTACTTAGGTGTTATTATTGGCAAACAACCCTAGTAATCTTTTTACTGCATAGATTAAGTTTTCTTGTGCACTTCGTCCACGTTGTAAAGTTTAATAGATTATTGATTTGATAATTGTATGATGACAATTATCCATAGTTGAGTATATATTCTTATATCTTGGCCCAACGCTCGTCCAGTATTCCTAATTAAATACTTAAGATGTCACGATCTTAGGGATTCGTTCCCTCGTTCTGTCCAACCCAATCTTTGCTGAGATTCCCTGGTGACAGTCTCTTTGGTCCAACACACAGTCAGCAGCAATCCCCAATTGTGTCTCCTTCTTCTCTAGATCTCCTCTAAAATCTTTACTCTTTTCACTAAGAGTCTTAAAATTATCGCACACAATAATAATATCCTTGAGAAGATTAGCACAATGGAAGCTGATGATAGTTTACTACTTAACTATATACCAGATGAAAACAATAGAACTATATAACTCTGTTCTTGTAATTATTGTTGTTTACTTATGGCTGTTTTTCTTCTGGCTTCTTGCTATACAAGGATCTTGGTACACCTGACTGATTAAATCCTTATCTCCTGTATCAACCCCAGGATGGGTGAAACCAGATGGAAAGTCAAGCTGATCTGCATCTATTTTAAAAAAATGTTTTTTATTATAAGTGAATCCTAGGGAAATTATAGTGGGGATTTAGTCGTCTAACCCTCAGTTGACATCTCTTTGATGAAACGGCATCCATTGCCATTTAATCATCCATCCTCGTCTTGGCAGCGATGGTCTTCCCCATCCTGGTTAGGATTCCATCATTGGACATCCTTGAGACTTAAACGGAAAGAGTCAGAAAACGTGTCCCTAACATTTTCCTCTTGATCCAAGCAAACCAACCATATTTGGCTAGTGACCTTCTTAGGTAATGAGACTTATTACCCATTAAGGCAGGTCATGCACCAACCAATTGATTCGCTAGTTGCAGGTGGCATCACTTGCCTCGCAACTTGCTATTCATTCCCAATCAGTCAATGATGAAACCTGACCGATCCCAGTCAGTACACCTGATAGTTAATCACTATCAGATGAGCCTATTTCGTCAGCAACTCTGCCCAATGAGATCTTAAGTATTTTTACAGATCAATCCTCAATGGATACAACCAGGCGAATATCTCAAAATCCCCCTTAATGTAGTTACTCCAAAACTTGGGCCAACCAATTTCCAATTCACTTCGCCTTAGGGAATTATCCCCTAGCGATACCTGGTAATGTAGCAGGCTATGAATGTGGGCAAAAATCCTAACACAGGGTCAAGACATGAGACGTGCAGTTGTACAACAGCGCCTGATGACAGTATAAACTGAAATACCTGGGAAGCACCATGTAGATGATGGTGACAGTAAATCAATGCTTACACCACCGCCAAATTACTTTTTACAAAAATGTATAATTCTAACTCAGGAAATAACATCTCTTGGGAAAAATATCCTACAGGGTGCTCAACTCTGTCTTTGCC
This sequence comes from Massospora cicadina, assembly GCA_022478985.1. Lineage (NCBI taxonomy): Eukaryota > Fungi > Entomophthoromycota > Entomophthoromycetes > Entomophthorales > Entomophthoraceae > Massospora > Massospora cicadina. The sequence continues at coordinate 57,518 of JAKSZP010000325.1, read as the reverse complement.
CACTTATAGCAGAGAAGCAGCAATAGCAAAATGAAAAGCATTGCTAGCCAATATAAATCCCAATCAGGATCCACATGATGAAGTATTGGAGTGGAGAACAAATTGTACTTTACGGCTTGATAGTCAAACACCAGTGCAGATGAACACTGAAGAGCTTTAGCCCCACTGGCATTTTACACAAACTTTAGCAACCTCAGAAAGATTTAGCGTAATATATATTAGGAAATTACACGTTCCCAGAAAGCTTTTAATTATTTTTTGGTGGTATGGACCAATCACAAATTTCTTTCTCCTTGTCCAAAGTGATCATATTAACTTTGTCAAAAATGATGTTGCCAAAGAAGGTGACCCAGATCTAAAAAATTCACGTTAATTTATCTTTAGCATCAAGTTTGCTGCTCTTATATGCTCAATCACTTGCTGCAGGTGAATATCACATGATGTTTAATCAGGGGAGAAGGCTAGGATGTCGCGTATATATGGCTCATCACATACAACCACCAACTCTCAACGCTTTATCAACACAATGTTGAAAAAAGAGGGTGATCTTTAAGCTCAAAAGTCATGGCCTGGAATTGGAAAATTTCTTCCTGGTACTTATTCTAGTGAGCCATTCCTTCCCCTTTTTGATATAGATCTAGTTAAAGGAATTTAAGCAATTCAAATAGGAGAAGACTCTAGATTCAACCACATAGTGGTCAATTGGCCTCCATAAGAATGGGGTGCAAAATGGGTATGGTGAAATTATTTAAGACACCATAATCTATGCAAGGGAGTAGAGTATCTTCTGAATTTTACACAAACAAGTTTTTTGAGAATACTGGAGAAATACATAAAAGATGGATTTTTTTGCAAGTTGCTATGTAACCTAGATATATAATGATGTCTTTTCCCGCAGGGTTAAAGGTAGATCAAGGAGGAAATTCAAACTAGGTAATCTGTGATTTTGATATCACATTCAAACACTAATTGATCAGGTAAGGTATTTTTTGAAGCAGCATTAAATTAAGATTCTAACCCCTCCAAACAGGGAGTATGGAGCTTCTGGAGTGGGCTTCATCAAAGGCGCCAGAAAAAACTTAGGTACAATGGACCATTGTGGCGATTTTCTCAAAGTGTTGACTTCAGATATGGGGATTATTGGCCCCAGCCAATCTCCAAGGATAAAGTCAAGGCTTTGGACTTCAATTTCTTTTTTGTATCAAATTTTTTCCGTTTATCCCATTCCCAATATTTGGGTACAGCAGGTTTTTGACTTCCAAGGTTGGTCAGCCAAGTGGTACTTACTGTCTTGAATTTTCAACTAGACCCTGAACCTTTAATGTGGGGATATCCTTGGAGGAACCTGCCTGTTGGGTGTTAATGTGACCATATTATCCAAGCTGATCAGATATAATTTTCTGATTATCCGCAGAGGACAAAAGCCTCCAATGGATGTGGGAGTTATTTTTGTAAATGACAACTATTGTTAAGTTAAGTATCACTAATTAAAATCAACTGCTTCGCTTGGATTTTCTCCACCAGTTTACTAATGATTTTTTAGGGATATCCCTGACAATAGAAAAGTGATTCATTACTAATCTAATATTTAATAATCTAATTATTTTGAAGGAGAAAATCAAGGTTTTTTGTAATTAAATAAGGGTATATTAATTAGATACTGGGCGTTGACAACAAATTAGTTGACAGCAACTTTCATTTTAACTTTCTAGGCAACGCGACCTAATGTTAATGGGTAAAATAGCCATTATCTAAGCAGGCTACTAGCTTTATAGGGTTAATCCTCTGAGGTTGTATGAGAACGTTGGGACACTCTAACTCCAAATCCAACCCATGGTGGATCATTATCTAATAGGCGATAGATACCAACTAGATGGATGGATGAGTAGATGTATCATTCATTGTTGAGAGATTTGTGGTTGGCTAAAATAATCAGTGGTGACTGCCATTTTTAATTGGGGCGCCTACAAAATAGTTGGGCGCAAATTCCATTATATATCCCTTAAATTATTTTTTAATTATGCAGATCAAATTCTAGATGTTTATATTAGATATTTTTTACTTTATCTAATTAACTGGCGTTCTCCAATGCTTTTTTATCAAGAGAGGAAAGGAGAAGTTTCATCAAGAAAACCGCTGAACCATAATTGCTGGATAAGTACCAAGAGAGGACCTCTGAGCCAAATTTGTGGATAAGTCTCAAGAAAAGGAATTCCATTTAAGAACCTCTGAGCCTACTGTCACTAGGTATGTTCTATTGTGATACAGAAGTTTCCAACGCTAAAAGAAGAGTTGAAGAGATAGGATTATCGTTGCTGTCTGAAGAGCTTATTAGTACCTTCACAAGTGGGTTGAAGGAAGTTTGCCAGTGCCTGTTTTAAGGAGAAACCTGATAAGAAGTGATATTTGGCTGTAAAAATCTACAGGATACTAGTCTTCATACTAGTATCTACTAACAAATACATTCCATCAAATTATATTTTAACAATTATGGGTTGCGCATCAGAACCTATGCAGTAGACTTGAGAGCTAAAGCGAGCAACACATCTAAAAGTTTACATTTGGAGCCCATTATCAAGGGTAAATTAATAGACAGCAATCAGAAGTTTACATTTGGTACTCACTACAGGGGTAATTGAGTTTTCAAACCAAAGTTGTCAGAAGAAAAACTATTAATAATGTCATACAAAAGCGAACTTAGGAAGTTGTGGATGGAAAGAGAAAATGTTATTGAGAGGGCGCTGAACTTGGCATCACAAGCCAATATACCTACTTTGGAGAAGCGTGTGACAAAAGATGAGGAGGAAAAGAACATGTTAGAAAAGTCAATGATAACTTTTATGGGAAGGTCATCCCATTGAAGAGAAAGGAGACCAAATTAATCAAGACTTACTTTTTCCAAAAAACTGAATGAGAAGCGGATAGAGAGCATTTACACCAGATTCATGAAGACATAATTAATGCTAAAGTGCATAGAAGGACTAACAAATCACAAGTGTGATTGTGGCTAGATAGAGGTTAACAAAGCTGATAACAAGACATATGGAAATACAGTTGGGAAAGTACAAACCCTAAGAAATATTCCTAAAGCTATTGCAGCAGGTTTGGAGATGAACTACAAAATTACACTTATCAATTAGTCAGGTTACCAGGCATCCCCCGTCAGTGAAGGATTAGAAGAACTTGTAATACAATAAAATTATCTAAATTTTACTAGAATAACGCATTGGCTTTTTTGACTTTCAGAAATGATAATATTTGAATATGAGGACTGATATAAAGCAGTAACCTATAATGAACTGCTTAGACACTAATTGTCAAAACCTGGTGTTGCCCCATCTCAATAAATACAATCAGACATACAACGACGCTAAAGAAGCAATTATGCCTAAGTTTGGTAGTCCTATGTGCATGGCCAACCGTAAACAGGAGTTTATAGGAATTTAGTCTAAGAAACATGAGACATTACCGGCTTATGCTGACCAATTTTTACCAGTAAAACAGATCCTATCTGGTGCAAAATTATTAACATATTTGATGCACGCTAGCAATGAGATCAAAGATCTGGCCCTACAAAAATCTGCATCATACCATGGTTTCAGCGCTGATTAATCAGACTTATACATTGTAGATGGTGAATATATGAATATATTAGGCTTGACAGTTAGCGCTTAACTGATTTGATGAAGAAACTACGGCCAATGAGGATCAGGATATGGCAGAAGAAGATGACGTCATGGAGAATTAATATGATCAGCAGAATCGTTAGTTTTGAGGAACTACCTGAGGTATCAAAATGGGCAGATAAATTGAAAACCCATAAACTAAAAGGTGGTGTAACTGGACATTTTGATTCTCAAATTGAGAGAAGAAGCTGAAAAAATGTGAATTATTGTTGCCTCAAGAGGAGAAAGAAACTGCTCAAGGCTTTGGAAAAGGATTAGTAGTCTTGATGTAAAACAATCTAGTACTGCAATAAAACCTGTAAACCAGATGTCTGCTCAGAAAAAGGATACTTTAGATTAATTGTGAAGGACCTGAGAGTTGATCCACTGTAACAAGGATTTATTAATAAATATAAATGCTATTATACTTTTCTCTCTCGTTGCAATCACTTTTGCAACATTTATTCAATTCAAGTCTGAAAAATTTTTAAAATTTCACAGAGGAGATTAGTTGCCGCCCATGTCAGGGAGCAGCTGGGCAAGTAAGGTCAAGGGCACAGGTTTGGCCCTGTGACATCTAAAGTTCGCAAACGCCCTGGTGAACCCAGAGGAATAGACAAACTTAACAAAAAACTGGCAGTAACCATTTCCCCAGAAATTTTAGCTTGGCAAGCGCGATGCAACCAGTATATCAATACGCTATACTCTCAACCACTCTCATTGGTGGAATATGGAGTATGGGTATTCCTGGATATTCAGCAGACAACACTTTGGGAAAAGGTTTGTGGGGATGTACACACTCATTTCCCGATCGCAGTTTATGTCACACCTCATTCCATGCCACGCGGTTGGCTGGATCTTAGTTTTAAAAGCAAGGAAGTGGTGGAAAAAGCTTCAACGGTGCGTGTTGTAGTAGACCTTCTGGACGGGCAGCGGGTTGTCAAAACTAAGCGCACCAAATGGACAATTTTGAATCAAATTTTTGTAACATTTGACTTTCTGCCCAGTAAAGTCAAACACGCCATACTCAAACAAAAACTGAAGGCAGGGCTTGCCATATATGGCAAAATACAATCCTTCAAAATGCAGCGCATTACACTGATGCCAAACCTGTGCACCAGCAAAGCATTTGCAGTCCTAAACCCAGCTGAGGAGATAGCAAAGGATCTAATCCAAATTCCACACACCGCTTTATTGACATTGAGGGGCATGACACCCACCCTTTCAGGGTCACCGTGGACAGCGCACCTCCCATCTGCACCTTTTGTAATGCATTTAGCCACAAGGCACACACCTGCCCCTCCAAGGATGGCATCACATTCCAAGAAATTCCCTCAGATTCAATGTGTGGTGGTGAGAACTACTATGAAATGACCACGAATATAAAGTCAGCCTTCCAGTGGGGAGCGCAGGGATGCTACTAACTAGTAAAGCCAATATCCCCTCAAAAGTGGAAGAAGGTCAAACAGGCCCGCAAGGCAGCAGCCAGGGAGGCGGCCAAGACCACTTCTGCTATCCCGCCCTCCCAGCTCCAGGAGGACATCAAGACTTTTGCAGTGGAAGCAGCTCACAAATCTCTCAACAAATCAGATTGGGCCGCCCAAGCTGATTGGGCCGCCCAAGATGAAATCCTGATGGGCGAGTTAGTTTCACCTGATTAATGCGCCCAAGCATCGATTGGAACTGAATTGGTCTCCAACCTTCCTGCCAACAATATAAAATCAAGCGTTGGTGCACCGCAAATGCACGCACCACAAAAATCTTGTCCTGCAGCAGGGAAAAAGAGAAGGCAAAAGCCAACGTGAACCCAACTGTAAAGGCTATCCATACCACTGACTACGTTGCATCACCTACCTGATGTGCTGACAAGCGCCATGAATAACAAGAGAAGGCTGAAGGGCTTGGGTGCCCTTCCCCTTGCACCTAAGGTGCAATGGGGGGAACCTTTACTTTAGGGACATTGAACATCACCGGACTCAAGGCCTTGCCATCCTGGGCTAGGAAACTGAGTTTTTTACAACAAAATTTACCCGTGGATGTCCTGGCCATTCAGGAGTCCCACTGTCTCTGCGGTTCTGAGGAAACATGGAAAACCATGCTCCTCCCTTCCCTCTCCTTCTGGTCCAAGCACTGTGGGGTGCTAGTTTGAAAGAACAATATCTTTGAATTTTTATTGTCTGAGTCCTTCCTTAGTGGCCATGTCCTCATTGTCAATTTTTCATGGGCTGATGAAGTGCACGCTATTATCAACATTTATGCCTTGACCTGTGCACGAGAACATCAGGAATTTTTCTCATCAGTCAATTCCATTCTGTTGCCCCCTGACCCTTTCATTGTTGGTGACATAAATTGTTGGTTGAACCCATCCACTGACCGCTGGCCTTCCTCATATTCCTCACCTCAGGGACACGTTGAACTACGCGTCCTCAAGGCCACCCTATGGTTGGCTGATACTCTGCCGCATCAGGTACCACTTCTCAAAAACATGTCGCACCCTCACATCCACAACAGCCAGTTAAGGTCCATGTCCCACATTGACCTTATCCTCACGCCGTTGCAACTTTGTACCAGGATTTCCCATTTCACCACAATAAAGATTGATTTCTCTGATCACAGGATGGTTTTGATATCCTTCCACCTATCCAACCCAGCAGCTCAGGCTCTGAGTTGGTGTAAACTTCGCCCAGCTGAAATTGCATCGCCAAGATTTTCCTCATGGATGGAATCTGCGACCATGGCTCCAGAGTTTATTGCACCATTTTGTGCTGATCCAATTTCCACCTGGTCTGCCTTCAAAGAGGACACAATCTGCCAGGCTCACCACCTTTCCTCCTGATGCTCACGATCCACCTTGGCGGTCATCTCGCGCGCTCTGGCAGAGTTGGACCACCTGGAGTCCAATGTCCCAGCCACGGGCTACAGCCCTGCTTGGGGTCACAAGTGGGCAGACTTAGCCGCCCACCTTAAAGCTCTTGAGAGACAACACAAGCATCAGGTTTGTGTTCAGTTCAGAGCTAAACACATCACAGTGGGCGACATGTACTCTGCTTACTTTTCTCAAAAATTCTTCGCACCACGCCAGAGCTTGGCCTGTACACAGGTGCAAAGGCCAGAAAATTCCATAGCGGATAAGCCAGCTGAAGTGGCAATCAAGATACAAAACTATTACTCTGAATTGTACTGATCCAACCTGATTCTGCCAGTTAAACTGTTAAATTTTCTCGATAGTTCACACATCCACACTGTTTGTATTTCCCAGAGTTAATGAATATGATTACTCTAGATGAACTATGGTCTGCCGTCCGCGGTGTGCCATATAGGAAACGCCGAGGCCCTGATAGCAATCCTTATGAGTTCTATAAGAAGTATTTCAAGTATTTATCCCCACTGTTGCTTGCCTCTCTTAACCAGTGCCTTTTGGAAACGCGCCTTCTCCCAGGAGGGCAAGAGGCCTACACCATTACGGTATTTAAAAAAGGGGATAAGCTAGACTTGGCCAACTGGTGCCTCATTTCTCTAAATAAAACTGATAATAAAATTTTTACTAAAATCATGGCTAACCGTCTAGGGATTGTTGCCTCTGCCATCATCTCCCTGGAACAATTTGGTTTCATACCCAGAAGGTCAATTTGGGACAACGTGCACACTGTGGCCAACGCCTGTCAGTCAACGGCCTCTGGTGCATTAGTATTTTTAGACCAACAGAAGGCCTATAATAGAGTTAACTGGGATTATCTCAGGGCCTACCTTCACCAATTCCGCCTACCCCCTCGCTTCATCAATTGGGTGATGCTGCTGACGGAATCCGCCACAATGGCTGTGCGTGGCCCTGGCTTTCTCACGGATGTAATCCGCCCTCAAAGGGGACTTCGCCAGGGGGACCCTCTTAGCCCACTCTTATAGAACTTCAGCCTTGACCCACTTCTTTGAAACGTGAATTCCCGCCTTACTGGGGTCCATGTGCAAGGCCAAGCCCTGGTCAAAATGTTGGCATTTGCTGATGACTATGTGGTCGGAGTGTCTAACAATCATGATGCATGAGCGCTTGAAGCTCTTATCCAGGTTTACTTCAGGGTAATTAATGCTGCACTTAACGCCTCCAAAAACCAAAATCATTATCCTTGGTTGGTATCAAGACCGCTGGGCCTCAGCGCCCTGTTTCCAATCCACCTCATCTGCTAGTGCACGTACTTGATTACTCTGCCCAACCCACACCACCCCACTTGTGCTCCCCTTTGTGCCAAGCCGCACCATTGGGCCAGTCCGCCATTTGGGGGGTGTTGTTGGAGGCAGGCGGGTATGCCTCAACAGTGATGGAAAACCATATTCTGGACAACGTGATGAAGCGCATCGCCTCCCTCAGAGCCCACCCTACTTCCCTTACTGGCAGGGTTGTACTAGCCAACTCTATGCTCCTCTTTAAAGTTTGGTTTGGGGCCCACGCCATCGCCTTCTCCCCAGGTTTCTTCAAGTCACTGTATGCCCTTCTACAAGAGTGGCTTTGGTCAGGCCGCCCACCGCCAGTGTGACTTGAGGTCATGTTTGGCCCTCGCCATAGTGGTGGCATGGGCCTGCTCAACTTTGAAGCCCATGCTGCAAAGATCCTGGGCTCCTGGATCGCGGCTGTTACCATCCCTACACTTACAGCCCAACACTGGTCCCGCGCAGCCTGCTCCAACTTCTCCCATGCTCTGGGCCTCACCAACCCATCCCACCCACACTCTTTGTTGAAATATCTGGATTCCCATCCTTCAGCCGCAGGTCCACATGGGACTACTCCCCACTTCAAAAGGATCCTCCTCTCCATGTGGAGCGCTGAGTGGAGAATTCGTATTTGTGGGCGCACAGCCCAGAGGGGGCGCCCCTCTCCTCAGTTCATCCATGAGGTTTAGGGACTACCCATTCTGAACGGTTTGATACCAGCGAGGCTTCATGACTTGTCCAGGGTGGACTACCTGGACATGATGGACATCCCCTATCCCCTTGATAGCCAAGAAAGCCATTTGGAAGTACGCCCACCACCCTCTTCTCAGCCTCATATCTGTTTTCATGTGTGGCACTGCTTGAGGTGGGTGTACTGTACAGCCAAGCGCTCTAACGCTTTACACTCATCCTGCGTCGTGTGTGGCCAGTACAGAACGCTGTTTCACCACCTGAAAAGTGTCCTCCATCTAAAGCGATAAGGTGTGAGGTACAACGTCTGCTTTGCCAGGATTAGGCACAGCCCTTTGGTTTGTCTAGGGATATGTTTGCTTTATCAATGGCCTCCCCTCTTCCACCCTCCCACCATGCTTTAGTGGTCGCAATCACCATGTGGACTATACACACAATTGTCTTGGATGCCAAACAGGCTCCACCCCCACCCTCCAAGAAGCTGTCCTCCGGTTCCAGTCGCACTTAGTGGACCACTTTCAAGCGTTAATGTTTGGATGCCTCCCACCACGTCACCGCCAGTTGGTCTCCTCCTGGTTCCCAGTTTGGTTAATCAACTCTGACCCCTTCCTACACACGTGCTCAATAGTGGCGCCTGCCCCTATACACGTGCCCACCCTCCCTGTAGTGGCGTTCTCAGCGGCAACAGGAGACAGCATTAGCTTCTCTGGGGTGCCCTCCTATTACATGCGTTTCGTTTTCTTTGATGTCTTATCAGAAGTGTCCGTCCCCTGGTCGGCTTTCCCTGCAATAAATATATAGATGCTATTATAAAAGAAAAGTCAAAAATGGCCACAATTGATACATAAATCATGGAGGAAGTTGCTCAACCTTAAGCTAGTCAATTGTTGTAAAAGTCAATAAAAGTTGAAATTAATAATCAACTCAAGTTAAAGTTTGATGAAGCAATGTTATAATACCAGTCAGCATGATTGAGGGATAATTTTCAGATCTGTCAGCATGATTAATTAGAACATTAGGGAAAGCGAATAATACAGAGAATCAATTTATGATAAAAAGATGAATATATTAAAATAGAACTTACATAATAGTCACATATACACATATTATAAGATCAGAGGAATCAAGAACCAGCTGTCAAAAGATTAACTATAATAGGACCTGCCAGAATCAGTGATAAATTGTGAACAAATGCCCAATGGATGGGGATATTCAAGATTTTCATCAATACTGCAACACATACCTTTATACTTTTAAAACATTCGATGGTTGTATAGTGAATAGGATCTATTATAAATACTTGCAGTATTAGATATAGATAAAATAATTGCAATGTTTCTGCAGGACCGCTGACCTAGTGACTATTGATTAAGTTCTGGTGTATTGATTAAGGATTAAGAAGATCGTTGACCAAATTAGCTAGTCAATTTCATAAAAATGATTTTCTAAACCATATTAGTTGGAAAATAAAAGATGGACCTCAAAACTACTAATAGGTTAAGTCCATTGTAAAAAGAGAACAGATAACGAAAGAAAAAAGTATAAAAGAAAAAATGCAAAAAATATATTAAAACATTAATTTTTATTTTGCTTCAATCAAAAGAATCAGGCAGTGTTCACATCAATCATTGCAAATCAGCCTGGGTTGAAATTGGAACCACAGTGAGGATGCCCATGTAAAAAGGAGAGTAAGAAGATTGGATCTTATCTGAAATGGAGAGCCATCCTGGGGGAGTGCAGGGGACAAAGAATTATTGTAGCTGAGTGAGAATATCCTTAAGCAACGTAAGGTCTTAAAAGCCCAAACTGTGATAATACAGGCTTTCCAGAACACATTATCAGCGAAAAATGACCAAAATAGTATGGCATGGCATGAGGCCGTGGGAAACAAACTCCAAGGAGGTGGCAGCAAGTAGGAAATAAAGAAGAGGAGCTGCGTTGCTGAGAATGGCATGAGATGTGTTGAGTGTGGACAATACTGAGCTCCGCTGAATTTGTACTGAAGTACAATGGCTAAATTATGCCCATTGCCTGAGGTGGCATCAATTCCAAAGTGCCTATCTTTTGTTAGATAGTTTGGTCAAACTGGGAGATATGTTGAATTTTTTAATATAAACATATTATCCAACCTGATCAGATTATAAGTATATCTGCTTATCAGCTGGGGACAAATAACTCTAGTGGATTTTGGAGTTATCATTGTAAATAATAGTTTTTTTTAGTAAAATATCCCTAATGAATAATCTAATTTTCCGGAATTTACTTCTGACAAGTTACTAATGTTTTTTCAGGGATGATCCTTGACAACAAACAAGTGATTCAATACAATTTTATAATTGATAATTTAATCAACTTATAAGAGTTAATCAAATTTGTTGCCAATTAATTAAGGGTATATTGATTAGTTTCTGGGCGTTGACAAAACTTCTGTTGACAGTAACTTGCAGTTTAACCTTCTAGCAACGCGACCTATTGTTAATGGGTAAGAGGGCTCATTAACTATGCAGGTTGCTAGCTTGATGATGTTAATCTTTTGGGGTTGGATGGGGGCGTTGGGACACGTTACCTCCAAATAAACCCATGGTGGATCATATTCTAGTCAGCAGAAAAACAACTTAGTAGATGGATGAGCAGATGCCTCATTCAAAAATTGAGTGATTTGTGTAAGCTTAGTTCATCAGAAATGGGTGCCATATTCATATGGGCGCCAACATAAGAGTTGGGCGCCGAATACCCTCATATATTCCCTTAAATGTTTGATATTAAAAAGTATATCAAATTCTATATATTAATTTAAGATTTTTTTCCTTTATCTAATTATCTGGCTTTCTCCACGGCTCCTTTATCTAGAGAGGAAAGGAGAGGCTCTATTAAGAAGACCGCTGAACCATAATTGCTAAATAAATCCCAGGAGAGGACCACAGAGCCAAAAAATGTGGTCAATTCTCAAGATAAAGAGTTCCCTCAAGAGCTGATGAAACTACTGCCACTAGGTTATGTTTTATCTAATCCAGAAGTTGCCTATTATAGAGGAAGAGTTCAAGGGATAGAATTTTCCCTTGTTGTAAGGAGAGTTTATTAGTACCTTCACAAGTGGGTTAAAGGAAGGTTGACAGTACCTGTCCTAAGGAGAAACCTGAGCAGAAGAGGTATTTGGTTGTGTAATTCAACTGGACACTAATTTCATGCTAACTTTACTAACAACAAACTTTTTATCAAGGTATCTTTATATCAACAATTATTGGTTGAACATCAGAAGCTGTGCAATAGACTTGATAGGTAAAGCAAGCCATATAGTAAAAGTTTACATTTGGTACTCATTACCAAGGGTAAATGAGTAGCTAGCTCTAAGTATTTAACACTGCCCTAACCATATAACCAGGTAAGTAGCGTAACTCAAGGTAGTCAGCTAAGTCTTAGTCAATAAAAGTTCCAGAGGCTTCGGTATCCACCAATATAGTTATCCTAAACTTCACTGAGGGAAAGAAAAGTAGTAGAAAGAAAAAAATCTACAATATTTTTATTTAGCACAGAAAGCAGAAAAATCAAAGGAAAGTTCAGTTCAAGCATAATCATTCACCTGGATGTGCCTTCTTATCAAAGAAAGGTGTGGTATAGTTTGCCACTCTTATGACTGATGGAATGACTCAGCAACATCTTCTTCAATTGCAAACTTAATGCCATATATTTTAATAATATTTTTTTCTCTTAAGTGCAGTAAATCATATTGGGGTTATCTGGAGATTTTCAGGGGTGATCTGGTACATGAAAATTGGTTCAGGCATAAACTCACAAGATCTTACAGAATTTACATATGAACTTATATATACACCTTTTAAACGGCGTTCTCAGAATGCAAAGTCACTACACCACTTTGGTACTCAATAAGATATTATCCACCATCTCCATTATGGCAAAACTTCCTTCTTTTGAGGATTCACATCATACTGGGGTATAAATTCCAAAAAAGGAAGATTATTAGATGAATAGTTAAAGAAAACTTCAGTACTAGACCATGTTGACCCTCAATTACATATGAGTGAATGCAAGGCACTGGAAGATGATGGATCTTTTAAGGAGAATTTGGGTTCTCAGTAAATGTGCTTATATGGGTGGCCAAGGATTATATAAATCCAGCAAATTAAGAAACATTTAATTAAACCTTTGGTGTTAAACCTTTTTGACTCTTGAGTTCTTATAATAATAAAGGACAACAATTTTTAGTGACCAATTTTAATAGAGGATTTGGCTTTTTGGGAGTGGTATTTATTGGCATGGTCATGGGTAAAACAACCCTGTATATATTTCTGAAACATTTACTTAATAACTTGTCTAGAAACCTGCTAACCCTTAAGTTCTTCCAAAATAGAAGATATGGACGGAAAAGAATCCTCCATTTTCAAGGGGAATTGGTGTTTCTAAGAGTTGTATTTATTGGAGTCTCCAGAAGTGAAACATTTGCGTCCAAATTACTGAATCCACCTTTAGTTAGGGTGGGGAAAATCTAAAGAAAAGCACTAATCGTAAAATTAGATAAAGCAAGTGGAGTTTGCCATACCCATGTGTCCACTAAATGGCTGGTTACGCTTCTTTGGGGCAATGATGTCCAGATGACATTAAACCAAACTAGGGCCTAATCAATTTGTTGGGGCTTGGAGTTGATTTTGACCAATAACACAACCCTACCATCTGTATTAGTTCTATAATCTAAGTACATGTAATCTTGAGACTTCAAAACCAACTGATTTTTCTCATTTTTGGTAATATCAAATCTCATAAATACGTCTAATCCTCATTTGGATAACAAGAGTAATGGACCATCCTAATTATAACTATAACAGAAGATATCTAGCACCATTGATGTAACATTTTGAACTGCATCTCAAGATTTCTGAGGATTAACCTAGCATGATTTGACTTACACAGAAAGATCCACGGTATACATGAGGTCAGGGAAGGCGCCCAACGTGACCCCTTTTGACTTTTTAACTGACTCCTTTTACCAAAATTTAAAAAAGAAATCATTATAGGAACATGACACCATCTAAGGCTGCTGGATTAGGTTTTCTAAGGGGGCTACAATCAAAGCTCAAACAGGATATAGCATTATCTATGAGGTTATTGGTCTATTGTCTTAATGGACATCTTCTAAGGAGTGTCAATATCAAAGAAATTCCTAAACTGAATGTAAGCAGTTGTTTTTTTTCATTATGGAGTGGTTGCACAAAAGTGATGGCCTTTCCAAGCTCAGAGGTGCTTAAGGTTTCAGGATCCAGCAATTAAGCTAAATAGAACCCTGCATCCCTTTATAACAAAAAAGGGGTTAATACTAAGGCTCTCCCTCTTACCCATATTTATGATCTAGGACATACACTGAATGATATGGTTAGCAGCTGTCCCACCTTGTTTGCACCCTTCAAACTTTAGTGCAACTTTTCAAGATACTCCACCTATCATTTCAGAATGAGTAAAATTATTTGTAGAAAATTAAACAGTTTTCACTGATTTTAAAATCTCTTTTAAGAGGATTTTTCATGGGCTAAACCCCTTGCCAAACATAGGGCTTCCATAGGGGCGCCCTCAATTGATGAAATTTGATACCTGAGTTATCCTTAAATGCAAAAATATTTACCTAATGTTTCCCGCCTAGGTTCGCCCTTGGATGCAAAGGTCAAGAAACAGGATTTGATCCATTTGAGTTTAGGTAACAGCAAAGCGAAATACGATGCTCAGAATGAGTATTGAACCCAACCAAAACATCATCCAATCAAACACAATTGCTGCCTATTATAAAAAGTGAAGATTAATCCCAAGCGAACCTATTGAGAGTAATGAATTCCAACTAGGCTACCGTTATTGACCCAAACCTTTCCACCCATTGGCCTACCTCATAAGCCCAACTCACTTCTTATGGTGGGTGTTGGGTTAAATTTTTATTATTTTTAATATATAAATTTCTTAGAAAATTTTTGATCTTTTTGGTTGAAACTAATATTAACTTTTCAGTTCTTGTTTTTAAGGTGAAGCTACCTAAGAGCCTTACTTTTTGTCCTTAATGAATTGAAAAACCCCTAGGTGAAAGTTTGACCCCAACTGCTAAAGACAGCAACTCCATGATGACAAGGAACCATACCCCTTTCACCCTTTAAACTATGAGGCGCGGTTTATTAGTATGTTCCTGTTGTTGTAATTTTAAATCACCCACACTTTCAGGCCAGTTTTCCCTTGGCACGTAACTATCCTAACAAAATAACCTGAAATTACAATACCTTGTTACGTTTTGTTTCTAAACCCTTGATGGGTGAGGGCAGACGGTTGACCACTCAATGTTGGTTAACTCACTTCTAATTTCCTTATTGCGCGTGTCAAGGGAAACCATGTTAAAAGATGGCTACTAACTTCACTATCAAAGGATGCATACAATCTAATGCTTACTGTAAATAACCCACCCAGGGCGCACCATTCAGAGGGGCTTCTTTCACTGTTCTCTTATCTTAGTGTTTTAGTCCCGTTGAACCTTGTATTTATACGCCCAGGGTATATACTCCCTATATTACTAATCCTTCACGACATTTCTACTCAATGATAGAAAAAGAGATAGAGAAAGAGGAAGAGGATAATTATGAGGCAGAAAAGATTGAAGCGTAATTTTAAGCTGTGCCATGTAAGGAAGAAGGAGTCACTAAATTAGCTATTGGGAAAGGAAGTAATCCAAATAAATCCAAAGGCAACAGATAAATCTCATCATCATAACCCCATAGTGTACCAGTCTGAATCTGAGAGCCAGAGAAAACCGATTTATAAAAATCTGGAAGAGGTACAAACCCTCATCAGATCCCTTAGATTCTGAGTTAGATTCTTTATCATATGCTTAGGCAGCAGCTATGCCCACTCAGCTTTTATCTAGATCAAAGAATAGCCATAAGCTCCCTGTAGTTATTTAACCATAAACTCATGTGTGTTCTTTCTCTAAATGGAATAAATATGACCATTATTACTTTATATTCCCCACAAAGATTACTGTTGGGCAGCGAAAAGTCACATTAATGAATTGATAGACACGGTGCAACTAAGAATTACATTAACTTAAAAGTAGTTCAGGCTTTGAATCTACCATTTACCACTGGATCCTCTTCCTTGGGTGCTTCCCGCATCCCTATGGTCATTCTGACACTCTGTAAACCTCTCAAGTTTAGGGAAAATAGACATGAGTTTGTATCTCAATTCTCTGCTATTCTTGATTTGCTTCATCTAGTGATCCTAGTAGCTGGTTGGTGGCGCCGCCTATCTGTAAGTATTGATTTATAACGTAACATTCTGGAATTCACCACACATACCTACTCTTAAAATCTTCTTACTATCAATTTTAGCTACAGGTAACGCAGTAAAAGCATAAGTAGAGTACTCCGCCTCAGATGCTGTACCTGAACTTCACACTATGCCGAAAATCCTGGACCCTTATAATGCTTTGTTCAATGAGGAAAATGCCAACCGTCTTCCTGAACATTCAGAGTATGATCTGAAATCCCAGTTGACAGTTTATTCATTAAGATTAACTGCATGGTGTAACCATATAAGGAACAGGAAGTTCAAGCTCTTAAAGTTTGGATTAGTAACATGGTGGCTTAAGGATGCATGATCAAGAAAACCTCGCCCATCTTATACCCAGTGGTTTTCAACCAGGTACTAGGTACACGGCGACCCTATGTGATATGGCCACCTGGATAATATCACTGAACCTGAAACAAATACCCTTTCTTTGGAAGCTGACACTTCTCAGGAAATCTTCAAGTATAACTTTTTTAAACTTGATCTGGTTAAAGCATTCCACCAAGTGCGGGTGAAGTCTGGCCAGATATGGCTGACTACTATATAAACACATTAGGGAAAGTTTTAGCTCAAGGTTATGCCCTTTGACTTATAAAACGCGCCAGCAGTGTTCCAGCACTGTATAATGCATCGGGGAACCTTAGGCTTTCCTGCGCAGTGGCATACATTTATGTTAATTTAGTTCACTATCCTAATGGGGAACAACATGCTAGGGATTTGGTGAATCTTTGGCAGCCCTAAATAATATTGGAATGACTGCAAAGTCGTCCAAATGAGAGTTTTGCAAGGTGAAGTTCTGTTTCTTAATAATCTGCCATTGAAAAATATTCTTGCCATTTTTCCTTCATAACTGTATGCCATTCGTTCTTGTCCTACTCCTGTGACTCAAAAACAAATGCATAGCTTTTTAGGACCTGTTCCCTTTTAAAGAAGATTTTTAACAGCCATCTCTGAGCTCGTGTCTCCCTTACACCCCTTTACTTGTAAGAATACCCCTTTGTGTGGACTTTGGAGTTCCAAAAGATTTTTGATGCAATAAAAGACATCTTCACCTCTACTCTCGTTTTGCTTCATGATGATAAGGACAAGTCTTTTATTGTGGCATGTGGCGCCTCAGGTACTTCAGTGGGCGCTGTCTTTTTACAGGATCATAGAGGAAAACATCAGGAGGTTACTTCCCATAGAGTTTATCATAATTGAGCGTTCTTAGGCAATATATTATAAAGAGTTGGCTGCCATTGCGTGGTTTCTGATGAACCAGAAATATCTCTTAAAAGGTGCTAAGAACACAGTATTGGTGCACGCTAATTACAAATCACTTATTAACTATCACAAGCCACAGAAGCTGGCCCACAGACAGACTAGATCACAATGGGACTTTTTGAGTTTCTTTTTTTAAGTTTTTTCTCAAGGGTTCCACATATATCTTTCCAGACATCCTTAATCGCAAATCTTCAATGAGACCTGTTTCTATTAGCATCTCAAATTTAGTTACAAAAATCACATCTGTGAAAATCATGACGCCTCCTCCACAGCCATTGTTGCGGTAGCTCCCTCCACTCCACACTTAAAACCCAAATTAAAACCCCAGATTGCCAAACCATCCAAAAGCTTTGTCCCCGTTACCAAGTCTTTTACTAAAAAATATATTCAAGCGCTCCCACTCAAGATACTTCCACCAAAAAAGGTTCTAACTTGGACAATGTGTTGCTATGCAATTATCTAGCGCTGAAGGCCTCAACCCTATGTCTAAGATTGTTGCAATAAGCCCATTCAGATGTTATTCCCCATAAGAATAGGGTAGTTTACTTCTGTGACAAAGTATAGTTCATTATTCTCTACGTTCTTGAGTCATAAAGGAACATCATTATTCCCACTATAAACACCCAGGCGTGAAGGTATGCATTAACCTAATAAAGCGTGGGTATGATCGGAATGGCCTTACAAAGGATGTCCATGCATGGGTAGAAGGTTGTATAATATGTGTCTGCTCCAAATATGACCAAACATGGTAAAACGGGCTCCTCTACTCCCTCCAATAGGCGGAAGCGCCTTGGACCTCTTTTGGCGGACTTTTTGTGGGTTTCCGGTGTCCCAGGGTTTGATGCAGTTATGATAGTAGTGGATTGTTTTATCAGATATGCCATCTTAAACCCTGCTTGACAACCATTAAAGCTGAAGAGATGGCGAAGTTGTTTGTGTCCCAGGTTCTTTTTGACTTACCTCATGAATTGATTAGAAATAAAGGGCCTCAGTTTACATCAAGGTTCTGGGATGCTTTGCGCAATATGCTAAAGATCAAACCCTGCAGATCACTGGCGTACTATCCTCGGTTAAATGGTCAAACAGAACTAACCAACTATTTCTAAAGTAGTATCTTTGATGCTATGCTACAGCCTCCCAGAACACATTGGCCGTAGACTCTCATTGGCCCAGTTTTTGTACAATAACTCCTTAAACGCGTCCACAGGATATCACAAATGTAAGCTAGCTTGGGGTTATAATTACGCCTTCACACTTGGCCCAAAATTAGCAGTAATATTCCGTATGTAGACAACCTCATTAGGCGCATACAGAAGAGAATTTCCAGGTCCAACGATGGCTGACCAAATCAACTAACTATGCCAAACGGTTTGAAGGCAAAGACGCCTTCCATCTCCAGACTATCAGGCAGGGGATTCGGTCATGGTGATACCAAAAATTGTCACCTCAAAGTTCTTTGTCAAAGTTGTCTTGAAAATGAGCAGGCCTCTTTCATATCTCTAAGGTGTTGAATAATAGACTTTCCATGTGGGTCTGCCCCTGACCTGAAAATTTCACATTTCTTTCATGACCATCCTTATTTACCTTTAACGTCAAGAAGCCAATGGAGGTTGAGCCTATCATCGTAGAAGAAAGCTACAAGTTAAAAGTGGAAAAAATCTTGGACTCCCAAAGGAGAAAGCGCAGGATCTATTACTCAGTGTCTTTGAAAGGGTACCCTGCTTAATAGAACAGCTGGGTGCCTTCCAAAGATTGTGACAACTGAAAGGAATTGTTAGCTAAATAAATGCTGAAAACTCCTAAAGCTCCCTCTCCTTCCTCACCCAAGCCTATCGGTGTTTAAATCCCTTGAGTTATCAATACTTATACTAAGGTGTAGGTTAGGTTGCTGTAGGGATATCCCCACACATAGCAGGAGAAATGCCAGTTGCTAAGGATCTAGATTAGAAGCAGATTACGGAGCATTGGAGGCTGAGCCAATTGGGTTCATCACTTGAACAAAGCCCAAGAAAATTCAAAGAGAAATTAAACAGATAAGATAGTATTTGAAGAGCTTAAGAAAAAGAAAATAATAGTCGTAAAGAATGGCAATTCCCATATACCTCTTTGCCAGCATATTATAAATTCTGGTTTAATTGTTCTTGAAGTATACTGGTTGAAAAGACTGTCAATTTTTTAAGAATCAGTCCCCACGGGGTTTTCTGAAAATTTTTGAGATACTCTGCAGCTAATGGCCCTTTAATTAAAAGCTGTGGTACGCGGGTGAGTAGCTTTGGGGTCAGTTCTCAGATGCAATCTTGATCTATCTAATAAAGTTGGAGTGTGAACACATCATATTTGTGTGAACATGATTCCTTCCATAATAGTTTGTTTTTAACCTTTGAGAGATTGTTTCCAACTATTTGTAATCAGTTTGAGTCCATCAGGGTTTAAAAATCAATTTTGTTTTTTAGAGTGTTGAAGTCAATTTTATGACTTGCTTTATTTTTACAAAAATTAAATCAATGTCAGTACAAGCAAAGTCTGAATCGTGAAATCTTGAGTCATTGGATTTGTTTCATAGGGTTTTAATTCACTAATAATTTTAGTAAACCCTAATTTGTAATTAAAAATTAGATAATCAATAAGGGATAAGAGTACAATAAATTGGTGAAGGTATTAACTACTGGTTTGAGGGTGTTCAGCTTTTCCATCCTTTGCAATCAGCGATAGGGGCGTCATACTTCAAGTGCACAGGTCAATATGTGCAATGACAGCAGATACTGTCAGTGATAGCAGTTTGAGTAAACACTTTTTTATTTAACTGAGGCAAGCTGACCAGGGGACGGGCATTACCAAATATGTAAAGAAAACAAAGATAGATAAAATTGGGCACCCTGGGGTACTCAGGTTACCCCTGTTGCCAGCGGGACTGCCAGGTATGGGGGTTGGTGTGCTACTCTGAGGGGGTTTCCCCCGCTATGGAGCAGGTGTGAAGGAAGGGGTCTGTGCGGAGGATCCAAAATGGGAACCACGATTATATGAGCGCCTGTTGCCTTGGCCTCATATATCCATAGAGCCAGGCTTGGAAGTGCTCCAGCAAGTGGACGTGAAACCTGTAGATAACCTCATGGATGGTTGGGACCGTGCCCTTGAATGCATCTAAGGCAATGGTGTGGATTGTCCACATTGCAATGGGTATCATTAGGGAGCGGAAGGTAGATGGGATTGGTGACTCAATTTGGAGCGCGAGGAGGCTCTTTAATATAGAAAATTCCTGCTTGTTTTGGAGCTTAAGCAGGCGCGCGACTTCCTGACATATGGCTTTGGTTAGGGGTCATGTTTCTAGGCGGTGATATAGGGAGCCCTCCCCTCCACATAGTGTGCAGGTTGCGTGGAGGGAATTGGAGAAGTCTGCCATCCTATAGGTCCTTCTCAGACAGCGCCAGGCGTTGGCTCTTACCCTTGACTGTAGGAGTGGGTGGTGCGTCATTCTCCACACTGCCTTCTGTGTGGTTAAGTAGTAGGAGATGTCTAATGCATCTAGGTATTCGATTCTAGCAATGGTTGGGGTCATAGCAAGCATGTCTCTCTGGGGGTGGTTTTATGGATTTATTAATTTAAAGTGAAGGCTGGGTTGTCCCCTTCCCTGCACAGTGCCAGTGTTCTCTACGGTCCATCACATGTGGCAGATGGTTCAGAGGATGCATTTGAAGTGAGGGGGGGGGTTCCATGTGGGCCCGTTGCAGTAGAGTGTTTAGCAAGGTATGATAGTAGTCTGGGTGGGCTATGTGAGTTGGTTAATTTGAGCGCCTGCGCGAAGTTAGTCCTCGCTGCCCTAAACCAGTGTTGTTGCGGGAGGTCTGGGACAAGGACTTCCTTTATCCAGGTACCCAGGATGCGGTTGGCGCGGCTCTCAAAATCTATTAGTCCCATGTCTCCACTTGAGCGCGGGCCAAAGAGTGTTTCCATCCATATGGGAGGATGGGATCCAGGCTATAACCAGCCTTGGATAAGTGCGCAGATTGAAGTTATAAAGGTGGGTGAGAAGGCGATCACGTGGGCAGGGTACCATAGTATTGGGAGGATGAGTGAGTTAGCAATTGTTACTCGCCCCATTAGTCTTGGGGGTCTTCCCTTGAGGGAGGCGACGCAGTTGGATACCCGCTGTAGTAGGTTTCTTTCCTTTGTCTCATTGGCATATCCCCCTGTTTCCAGCCATATCACAAGGAGGCGGACAGGAGTGGTGGTGGGAGGTGATGCGAAGGGTAAGATGAGTGGGTTTTTCCTTCACATGGGGGTGTGAGGTTCTGGTGTTGTAGCCTAGTTGTTAGTGTACTTGCCTACTAGAATGGTTTCTGTTTTTTTTGTTGAGCGATGCGTTACTCACCATTGAGTATTCCTCTAAGGTGCGTTTCAGCTGTCAGGCATCATTGTTGTTAGCTATACCTGCCACGCAGTCATCTGCAAAGGCCATTATCTTGACTGTTGGCTGGCCTTGTGCAGTTATGCCCGTGAGGCGTGAGTCAGTTACGCGGAGGAGTGGATCAAAGCTGAAATTATACATCAGTGGGCTGAGGGGGTCCCCTTGTTTGAGCCCTCAGTGTGGTGTGATCTTGTTAGTTAGAAAGCCAGGGCTGCATACAGACATGGTTGCAGATTCTGTAAGGAGCATCGCCCAGTTTATGAATCTGGGTGGGAGTTTAAAAGCGTGTAGGCATTCCATTAGGTATGGCCAACTAACGCGGTCATATGCCTTTTCCTGGTCTAAGAAGACCAGGACTCCAGTTGCTTTGGACTGACATATGTTTGCAACAGGGTGTATGTTTTTCCAGATTGAGCGCCCTGGTATAAACCCAAACTGGTTGGGTGACAGGACGTTAGAGGCTATTGCGCCTAATCTGGCTGCTAAAATTTTTGTTAAAATTTTATATCAGTACTAAAAAGTGTGATTGGACGCCAGTTGGCCAGGTACAGTTTGTCACCATTTTTATACAGGGTTATGACATAAGATTTATGGCCACCAGGTAGGAGGCGTGTTTCCAGCAAGCACTGGTTCATAGATGCCAATAGGAGGGGGGCAATTTGCTGAAAATATTTTTTGTAAAATTTATAGGGTATCCCATCAGGCCCTGGGCATTTCCTACGTGGTGCACCGCGGATTGTATCCCAAAGCTCCTACCATGTTATTAGATTTAGTATATTGTAGTCCAGCGGTGTGCTTTGTATTCTGGCGGTATTATAAATTCTTTGATTTTTTGAGGGTCTGTCAGCATATTGTGGTATAATTTGGTGTGGTAATGATGTACTTCCGCCTTGACCTCCTCAGGGTCAGTTGCCACGGTGCCTTCAGTCTTGTGGACCTGTGTGCATGTGGGATGGTTGCCGCGGGAGTGGAATTGGTGGAAGAAATATGTCAAAAATGTTTCGCCTTACTTTATGAACTTACCTTTGTTTGATACTTTGATTATGTGTTGGTGCTTGAAGACGAAGGTGTTTAGGTGGGCGGATATTTCCGCCCATTTGTGTCCCCAGTTGGGGCTATAACCGGATCTTGGGGTGTTTAGCTCAAGGTGATACAGTTCCGCCAAGGTACGCCTGATTGTGGCTGTGTCGGCGGTGTACTTATCTGATGAGAGATGTCAGGTTTTGTTGATTAGTTCCTTTTTGAAATTTGACCAGGTTACAATGGGATCCAAAGTGAATGGTGCTGTGAATTCTGGGTTCATGGCCTTGTGTTTAACCCAGTCAGATATTTTGGGTAATTTTATGTTTTCTGGGTGTAGCTTTTTAGGGCGACAACTGTGCGTGGGTTTAGGTTGGCATTAGCTGCACTGAAACAAGTCAGTGGTCGGAGAAATTGACTTTTCTTGTTGTAAATTTGGATATTCTTGATCATTGGGATTGCGGAACAGAATTTGATCGATGCAGCTCTTTGATATGAGCACTCCCTCATGTATGTTGGGCCATGTCATGTGGGGAAGGAGTGGTGATATGGGGGGAGGGCATTCTGTAGGCCAAGGGATGCCTTCATTGTGCATAATTCGATGTGCCCAGTGGGTATCCCCTGGGGTTAGGCCATTGGTCCATGTCAGGGTTATCCCAGCAGTTAAAGTCGCCCAACAGGATGGTATATGGTGGGAGGGTGAGTGTTGGAATGGTTTCAAGAAATTATTTTCTCTTAGCTGCGGTGCACGGTGCATAGATGCATGCTATTGAGATTGTTTCCTCTTGGAATGTGATCATTGCTACCAGGACGCGGCCATGAAGAAATGACGAGGAGTTTTGTAATTTTTAATTTTTTGTTATTTTGGATGATCACCCCACAGTGAGACATCCATACCAATTGTGATGGTGAGACCCTGGCTGACCAGGATCCTTCTTCCCCTTATAGACAGCGGGTTTCTTGGATGGCCAAGATGTCTACAAGGGGTATTGCAGGAAGTCCAGCTTTTTGGCTTGGGACGTTTGAGACCTGGCTCTCACGATGTTTAGCATCCCTATTGACACTGAGATGCCCGCGGCGCCTCAGGAGCAGTTGGGAGGGCCCTCTACCCTAACCCACCATGGCTCATTTTGGCCATGCTCCGCGTCTGTACTCCAACTCTCTCAGTGACAATGTCAGTTCCCTTGATCTGACCCAATTTTTCACAGGAATTGTGGTTTTTTGGAATTTGAGTTATCTTTTCCCGCACATGTCTCATGATGGTTCAATGCGGGGTGCTGATTGGGCTCTGTAATTTTGGGGTTCAAATTTGGAGAATTGTGCACCGCATTTTTGCCCATATTGCAGCTGAATTGTTCCTTAAAGTGTGCATATTTGATGTCACTTTGTGACTCAGTCAAGTTGCTGTCAAAATTTTCAAACTGGGCATATTGTTCTGATTGGTTGGCTCAGTGTATATCCAAAATGTCCTCTTGAATTTGTCCAGGGTCAATGGATGATTCCATGTGCACTGCCACCTTGGCCGCTGCCCGCTTGTGGGCTTTTTGTGCCACTTTGCATTGTTTATATGTAACTGGGCCCATGATGGAGTAAAGTTCTTCACCCTAGCGGAATGGGTGGTGGCCATCAGTCATTCTGGCGAAGTTTTTGTTACTTTCATCCATAGCTTCCTCACAGTAGTCTGCATCCATTAAGCCCTCCTTCACAGGGCATGCGTGTTCCTTGTATCTCTATGAACCGCAGTGGTTGCATATAGGTGGTGCGCATTCCGGTGTGATTCAGAATGTGGATGACTGTCCCCCATCCACAAAATGATACTCTGCTGTATGGGAGATTCTTGATAAGTCATCTTCCACTTTGGGGAACAGGTTGATCATGGCGATAGCTTTGCCTGTGCACAGGGTTGGCATCAAGCGAAATTGTTGTAATTTAAGTTGCATAATTTCTCCGCAGGGTAGAAGCCCTTTGTGGAGCTCCTCCTTAATTACCTTACAGGGAAGGTTGGTAGGGAGCGAGTCAAAGGAGATGAACAAAGTTTTCACTTTGTTCCATCTGGTGCACACATTGCACACTATTCTTTTGCCCCCGGGAAGGGTAATTTTGATGCAGACTTTTGCTATGGCATCTGCTTCTTTGGCTGTTTTGAAACCAATATCAATCCAGCTGTGGCCCATGTTGTTGGTGGCGACATATACCGCGTGGGGGAAAAGGGAGGGCTGTGCCTAGCATGTTTTCTCCCACAGGGTCAGGGACTCATCCCCAAGGAAGAGTTGGAGCCCATGTTCCACCTTTGAAAGGGGTTGGTTACATTGGATGTAAATGTATTGATCTTGTTTTATAGTAAATACCATAAACCCAGATGGTGACTATGTTTGTGGTTTCTTGGTGGCTTGGGTTCCTGGTCCCCCTCCAGGGCGTTTCTTGCCCTTGGGTGCACCGTTTTGCGCACCTCTTGATGTGACGCTCGCCCAGGTTGTATTATATTTATTAAAATCGCCCATTTTTACTGTGTGATTATCAAAAATTGCTGTTCGAATTGAATCATAGTAGTTAAAGTAATTGTTGTGGGAAAAAAGTTTGATTAAAAACTTAACAACAAGAAACATTATTAGCAGAATAAGATTTTTTAATTAAAGAAACAAGCACACCTTACTAACTATTAATGCTGATAGTTCAGAGGCTTATTATACTAAACTTAATTGTAGATTAGAGGTAGCTACTTAGGTAAAGACCCTCTTCCAGATGTTACTAACTCTCAGATATTCTCTCTACCAGTGTTCTCAAGGGTGCCTTTCATAACTAATAAGCATCTTAGAGTGGTAGACTATTGGCTTAATATCCCAATTAGGCCAAAAAAGTGAGTGAATAGAGCTCAGGAGCATTTTTGTAATAAGAAAAATATGCCAGTTGTATCAAAATATTACTTGGTTCCATAAATAATAAAGGGACCTTATTACTAATTAACTTATGCCAGCGCGGGGCAAGATAGATGTTATAAATGAATTAATAAAATAAGCAATAGGACACCAGATGTCATGAACCTTAAGTATCAGTAATTCAAAGAATCAAGAGTTGCACAGGTATGGCCTCAAACCCTCAAACAATTTCTACTGGAATCAGGCTCAACTTGCAATTAAGAGGACAGGAGTTTGGGTGTACCAAGCCTTCCTTTATAAAAGGTGTGGCCCTGGAATCATCCCCATCGTCACACCTGGTACACAATGATAAGATTATTATCTCCCACCTCTACCCTTTAGTCAGGCCTCCAATGCAGCCTCGCCTCCTTGAACTCTAACCCCTGCCATAGAGCGATCTCAAGTTGCTCTTGAAAGAAGTTACCCATCCTGTTCTCTCAGAAAAAATGTCAGATAGCCGTGGTGTGTTCTACATTGCTCAATCAGGACAGGGGATCAAATTGGTGGCACCTTCCAGCACAAAAGTTGCATGCAATGTTCAGAGCTGATAGAACCCACCTCCACCGCTTCTTTACTTGCCCCTTATATCCCCTTTCTGGAGCATGATCTGCAAACTCCTGTGAGAAGAACCCTGAGTAGGGCACCCAGTTCAGGATTTCATATTTAACATCTCACTACCCAATTGCTCCCAATCATTAAGGGTCCTGGCATTTGGCGTAGTGATATGGACTATTCACATTTCATTTTTTCGTGCCACTTTTGAATCCACTCTGTGGACGCTGCACCATATCATAACCCACTTTCAGGTTCATTTTAAGATGGCTCTAAGAGTACTTACCATGTTGTCATAGGCCAATAGGTCACTTCAATCAGACACCTGCTCTGGCAAAGCTTTCCCCACCCTTTCTCAACATCTCAACTTGCCCCTGCCTTCACCTCAAGCTCTTAGGAGCTCAGAAGTTATCAAATAAAGCTTGGTGTCACATTTAGGTTGGGCTCAACTAATGCTAAAAAAGAGTTTGCACAGGTGGAGATTTAGGATTCATTCTTCTATCATAATTTATAATGATTAACAGCCCCAGCGGATCTACCAAAAATATTTAAATACAACTTTGGCGACTACATCTAAAGTTGGGGGCTGAAAGGTGAGATACATTATGAAAATTAAATCAAACTCTCTATTAGACTATTAACTAAAATATTAGACAAATAAATATAACTTATAACTAGTGAGAGGTCAAACCCATTGCAAAGCCAGGCCAAGTGAACTATTGGGATTTTTGGTGGCCTCAGCCGAGGATAACAAAATGGGTATAGAGGTATTTAGTTTATGTTATCTCATTGGAACAATAGGAGCCTCAAATAATGTAAATTAGAGAAGTGCGGAGCCAGCTGCTTTGATGCTCCAATTCTATCATTGAAACAGCGAGGAGCCTCAACACTGGGTTATGATATGGGTATAATATTTTTCAGTTCAGCTGTTCTGATTTCACCTTCAGAAAAGAAAAATCTTCAGTGCAGAGAAGCAAGGCTTGTATTGAAGAAACTAATCTGGCTTCTCCAATTTTGTCTTCATAACAATGAGGTGCATTGGCTCCAGTAAATGAGACAGGAATAGAAGTATTTAGATTAGCTGAACCTATATCATCTTCAGAACAGAAAGGAGCTTCAGCACTGTGAAAGGAAATTAAGTGCAAAGGCATCTGGTTTGGCTGGTCCAATTTTGTCATCAATAGGCTATGGCTTGGCTGCTGAATTATACTTAATTCCCCTCAGTATAATTTTTAGAAATCTTTTGCGTGGTAAAACTTTATCAGGACCATGATCTTCTGTTTATGGTTCTTTCATGGGAGCAGCTCTTTTGAAAATTTGTTATGGCTTGAAATAATTTTGGCAGGCCTGAGAGCACATCTTTATGTAATTCATTTCTAAGCTTTCAAAACTTATTTTTAATTTAGACTTAAGATGTTTGCATAAAATTTTCAGGAATACAGTGATCCTCTGTGGTATTGTTGTGATGCATCAAATAGATTTATTATGTTTTGCCAAACTTTTTGGATATCTTCTCTTTGGCATCTTATGTTAAGTCTGACACTTCTTGTGCACCTTTCATTACTACTGTAATATAGAACTCTTTGTTTGTGATCATGAATTTAGAGTACTTAAGGTAATTAGAAAAATCATAAACAGCTCTTGTTAAAAGCATAGAATGCGTAATTCTCTATCTTGCAGATCCCCTTTTCATCTGAGTCCTTCATAACCTTAACTAGCCAGCGATACAAAGCTCTCATAGTTTTTTGAATAGCCTTGTGGGTTTGAACTTAGTCAATTGATGTTGATAGAGCAGCTTCAAATGTTCAATTGGTGTCTGGTGTAGTAGGTTTGGCAGTCAGCGTCAAGACAGCATTGGTATGAATTAGTTAAATAAATATGTATTCTCTTATCAACAATTGCCATTTTCACAGTGATGACTCGGAGTACCCCTTTAGTGAGCAACAATACTGGCTTTGCTACTATTGGCAAAAAGCTGATGGTAATTATTAAAGTACTTGGAAGAGCTTAGGTTTGACAATTCAGGTTGGGATAAGGTTAATTTTAAGATTCTAACTTCTTTTGGGATGGTCCTAGATGGCATATTGTCTTCTGAAAGATAATGGGTAAGAACTTTTGCATTCAGAAGGATCCACGCCTCGCAACGATTCAGGTTCACAACCACTATAAGATTGTTGGAAAATGTAAAAGGACAAAAAATGTACGCTAATAAAAGAAAGTGCTAGAATATGCAATAATTTAAGAAGAGAGATAGTATTTAAAAATCAGGGAAGAATCAAGAATATAATGAGTGATAGGCACATACCACGTGTCATAAAGGAAGTAGATTTAAAGATGTTGAGGTGATGGCACAATCCAGGTTCATAGTTGGAGTAGATCAGGATTCATCATCAAAAGCTGGACCGACATTAATATAGGTAACACAGTTAAGTAGTTTCCAATATTCGCCATTAGGAAGCTAACAGCTATAAAACATAATAGGTGTCATGAGGTTGTAAATAGGGCGACTAAGAAAATTTAAATATTGAATACATACACATACTTTTTATTAAACTGAGGTAAGCCAACCAGGGGATAAATATTACTAAAACTCAAAATTTAAAGTAAATCCTCACCAAATAAAATGAACAAACCACCCAAAATGAGCGGATGACACACATACCACAAACTCACCCTACCAGGTGGGACAGCGGGAACCGCTTATCTCATCATGGCAGAAGGGGAGGGGGATCAGGGGGCTCGTCCTTGGCCTTTAATTCATCACAAAGCAGTTCATGGGCTACAGCAGATAGAAGGGGCGTCAGTGCATCAACAGGATGTGGAGATATATTTCTGATGATTGGGGTGATAGGAATACAGCTGTTATACATAAGAATTTCAATGTAATTGGCCAAAGCTAGTCCAGCTTTCATGTGTACATCGGGTAGTTTTGTGAATGTGGCAATATTGGTGCAGATAATCTTTGATTTTGGATTCCGCACTACCACTTTCATGTGCTGGATGGTGTCATTGGTGTCTTTGTGGGCTTCAATCAAATTATTTCTTTGAACCTTATTATCTTTGGAGGGAATAATGGGAGGAGGATTCCTCCTGCAAGTATTGCCACTGATTTGGCGGCAGCTTTGTGGAGAGGATGACAAACTGGCTTAGCCATTGCTTCAACAGCCTGCTGGTGGTCACCGCAGAACATTTTGGTATTTTGCTGGGGGTGTATAAGTGAGGGGTTGTAAATCATCTTGGTCAATATACACAAACCACTCAATTTATATATTACAGTCTTCAATTATATTCCTGGACTCATAAATTTCAGCTAGTAGATCCCCAAAATTTTGGTTGAATTGAATTAGGGAGTTTCCATAATTCTGAGGTTTGGTTGGTTCGTTGGAGGATGCATGGGATTGAGCTGGGGTCCAATCCTGTGCTTGATTTGATGGAGCGTTTGTGGCACTGGGGCGAGGAGGAGGCTGATTGGTGGCTGTTGGCACAGATGCAGCAACAGGCTTTGGGGGAGAGGGAGGTAGGATTGTACCCCATACCAAAGCTGGTGCAGGGTGGGTGGCAGATTGGAGGCCAGCGGATGAGAAATCAGCACCATCAGAAGCAGCTAGGGATGGGCGCTTGCATTTTGAGTGCTCCAACTTGAAAAAGGATGGACAGAATATCTGTCCACCCCCAACGCAGGCCCAGAACAGTTGTTCTGGGGTAGAGAGGATAATGGTATGAGGGGGAATTGACAGGGCAATTTTATTTGATTCAGGGCTGATTGTGGCATATGCCCGAGGCCCAGCAAGGCGTGTGGATTCATTTGGGACTATAAAAATTGCAAGATGGGGTTGGAGCTATAGGCTGCCAAATCTTCCATCAGCTCCTGGTGGAGCACCTCAGGGGTAAGGTGGGTGGGCAAACCAGTGAACTGAACCACTAAAGTGGTATCTTCTGGGAGCCAGGTCCAAATTGTGGGGAGAGGGGTATACTGGAAAACCAGGGGCACAGTTGCCACAGAGGCAGCATCAGCTTCTCAGGTGAAGCTGAGATCAAAATACCCCTTATAGGGGCAGAAGTTAATAAAACTGGAGGGATGCATTACCACCTGGCCATTTTGATAATGGCATGGTTCTGATAGGGGAAAAGTTTCCCATAGTCGACCCTAAGGCCAAAATGCATTTTGCTCTGGGGAGCACCAGGGGGCAACAGGGCACCACTTGGGTATGAGCGAGGTGGTTGTTAAGATCCTTGGGAGGAACAAAGTATCCCATGGGTTTGGTATGACTGGGCGAGCCATTATGAGCGTGTTTCCTGTCAGACGGAAAATGGCAGGGTGAGTTTTTCTGCTGCCCCACACTGGGGCAGCTGGTGGGGATTCTGAGGACATTGGAGCAAAACTTCAGCAGGCAATTGAGATTTACTTTTTCCATATAATTTGCTCAGAAAGTTACATCGAGCAGAAAAATATAGACACATACTTAATATTAAGTTTAATAAGTTGGTTAATGCAGTCTTTCCTTTCTCAGTGGTCAGTGGATCACTAACTGG
Source organism: Massospora cicadina (assembly GCA_022478985.1). Lineage (NCBI taxonomy): Eukaryota > Fungi > Entomophthoromycota > Entomophthoromycetes > Entomophthorales > Entomophthoraceae > Massospora > Massospora cicadina. The sequence goes on along the minus strand of JAKSZP010000325.1, from coordinate 26,943 downwards.
GAGATTATTACAAGCTCGTTTAGGTATGAATCTTTCAGTAATTGAAGAATAGCTTAGTGCATTAAATCTAATGATAATAAAAATACTAACTTTTAAGAAGATAACGCATAAAATATTGAATAAGCTAAAATAATTTAAAATTCAATTCAATGGAATAATTATCTAAGTAAGAAACCCAGAAGTTGAAACTTCACTCAAGCTAGGGCAAAGCCCAATACATATCTCAAAAACAAAATCAAAGCTTTATTTTTGCTCCTTTATAAATTCTTTTTATATGGTCTTGCTAAATTTATTATGCACACATTCTGAGTTGAATTGGGAAGGCCAAACTCCAAAAGTTATCTAAAGACTTTTTATGGACTAAAAATCCTCTCTGAGCACTAGATATACGTAGGCGACTTTCGGTCATTCTTTGCTGTAATTATATAAGTTAGTTAAGTTAAAGTTGAGAAGGTAAATCTCCTTGTGGCCAGGGTGATCATCCCAGGGGAAGCATGAGGTCTTATTCTGATACTTTCTCAGGGAGAGTAGACTCTCTCAACAATTCATTGGGTAGCAGAGAAAGTCCAGTTTCTTAGAGCCCGTTGTTCCCCATGGAACAGCTTGCAAGTTATAGAAGCTTTCAATGGTATACTATGACTTTCAGATATTTTAAAATTAGGGTAATGTCTAATATGTACAACTTGCTGGTCTTAAATGGAAAATCTCCCTTTGATGTAGGTTACATTGATGATATTGTTGAAACTAATATATGGAACCTTTTTATCATAAGAATAATGTAAAGGCATCAACTGACTAATGACTATAAAGACGTATAAAGATAAAAATGATAATACTTAGTAGATTGTGCGGGATATGGTACTAACGATGAAATGATAATTGCTACTGGGCAGTAGTATAGCTGTGAGCTAAATTGTAAGAGGACCAATCATATTAAAAAAGTGCATTATGATCATTATCTAATGTTACTTTCTGGGCAGCCATTCCATATTGTTAATAGTGTACCATGTAAGGAGAACTCATTAGTTTCGTTGCAAAACACCTTAAGATTAAGTTGACTGAGAGCCAAAATTTACTACTGAACAAACTTAGATTCTATTCACAAGTATATAAATATAAGTGCATTCATGGAAGTAGCTTGAATTCGCATTTTATGTAATAATGGTGGGAGTACTAAAATGATCAACTATAGTATAATCTTCTCACTGACGTCTGTAGAATGGCTATTTTGGGTTTCTAGAGGCAAAGCCACCTTGATTCCTTTAGAGGGAAGTAAGTTGTTAGATTCATCTAAATCAAAAAAGGGCTCAAGTTAAAATTTTGGTTAGCATACAGGTTTAATAAATTTGTTTCCTTCTTTTTCAAGCTCAGCGCGTTGTGACCTGTGTTACAGCTATTATCTGAGTGGAGGATGCTTTGTTAGGGTAAAAGATCGCCCTTAATTAGGGCTATCCTCTCAATCTTAAATGAAATAAATGATTTCAACACATGTGCATCCATCATCTGTTTTCATTTGTCTTTTCATTGGTTCTTGTCATCCACAGGTGAAGCAATATGATTAATATGGGTCTTTTCTTTGAAAATTGGCAGCATAATGGCCTTTGAAGTCACAAATCCAGCAGGTCACCTCAGCAACTTCCCTTCAAGGTTTAGTACCTTAACATAATTGGTAACCAACTCCTCTCATGTTTATATTGTAACCTGGCCGTTGATTAGAATGAGTTTCTCGAGTCACTGCCTTAGGTGGCACTAAAGTAATCTTCCATTGCTTCAAGAACTTGATTATAGCAGGTGTGTTTAAATCTATACTAAAATAAGCAATAAAGAGAAGTGAAACTCAAGGTGATCTTTGGGTAGCACTTTTAGAATAATCTTTATATTGAAGTCAGATATTGCACTTTGTTCCCAACAGAACTTAGGATTATCAAATACTGGTCAGCAAACTCAGTTATGGTTCTGTTTTTTAAAATTAAATAGCTCTTAACTCAGTCTTGCGGATGACCATATTATTGGAGCTACCAAGTTCTCTTACCATGAAGTTCTTAAAGTCCACAAAGCGTTAGTTGTCTTGAGGAAGGTAAGTCATGATCAGAACATGGCTTTGATCGTCTAATCAATTTATCATTGTGGTCGCTTTAGATATCTTCAGCTTCATATATGGTAATTTTAAATCTTCCATATATACTGTATATTAATATGTTTAAAACTTGGTAAAGTTGAAGTTATTGAAAAACTGAAGTTTTTTTAAATGACATTACAGGGGTGTTAGTTCCAAAAGCAGTTTGTGACGGCCCAACATGAGTCCTAGATTCTTAGGTTCATCAGAATGGCTCCAGTCTTGGGATGGGGTTCCTAAGGAATAAAGCAAAGCTAGATTCTAACCAACTTATAATAGGCTGAATTGATGGGGAAAATACTGATCCCACCTTTAGTGTCTCTTCCAAGTATATAATTTAAATCTTTTCTGACTGATAATCGTAAATCACATTGATAGTGTCCTACACCATTTTCATTCAATTCTATCACTCCCATGTCAAGTTGTTCTCCCTCATTTCAAAATGATTTTTAAATTGTTTAAAAAGGAAATCTCAGACTACAAGATGCATGTTGAAGCTCTTAGTACAGCATAATTTGTTTTATGGTCCATGTTAACTTCCCTTAGTTCTTGAGTTATATGATAAAGGTCGTTGTTGCCCTGCAGTAATCTCTCATATCAATTTAAAGGATGTTGCCGTTGTCCTTAATTGCTTTGATATTTTGATGCATAGAGACTTACTGGCTTTGAAGAATTATTATCTCTGCCTGGTGACTTTTATAACTTCAAAAGTACTATCAATGTGTTGGGCTGCAATTTTTATCTCATGAGGTGTGTACTGGCTAACTCATGTGCAGAGATGCTTATTAAATTTTATCTCACGCAGTGTTAATGGTATTTTGTTCTTATAACTAAACATAATTTAATCCCTGGAAATTTTTGATGTTAACATCTCTCTTGTTCATTTCTTGACGGATATTTAAAAATGTTCTGGTTCAGCTTATTGATAACTTCATCTAGTCGCTGGGAAACTTGCTGATTAAATCATGATTGGTGTCTAATGCTTTTTGTACACCCCAAAAAATGCTTTCCAGTTAACTCTACAGGGATTGCAAAGCATCTAAAATTTTCTGGTCTTAATTAAACACTTCCATTTGTTTGAATGTTTCCAGACAATAATTATTTGAAAATTACACAAACATGTTAAAGATACCCAGTGATATATTATCCAGGGCACTCAAAGCTGATGAGAAAGGAAATTATATGACCGTGATTATTGCCTTAATAATGTTCACAACATAGTAGCAATTGCCCTTAGTAATAATGGAAGTATTTTAAAAGAAGATATGAGGTCAATTGTTTTTTTAGCACTAGTGGTGCCCAACCCAAAAGGGGAGCTGCCACACATTGAAATTAATTGTTTTTATGATGTAAAAAGTTAGAATTCGCGCAATACAGTTTAGCAAATTTTACCAGATCTGCTGAGTGGTTTAAGTATATGAATCAAATCTCTTAAATCTAAGCTTATAGTTCCACCCTGCATTAGCTAGGGCTAGATGGAAATTACTAGACAGATTTAAATAGAAAATCTATTTATTAGATTTTTCATCACCCTCTTCTATTGAGCTGGGTACATATTATTTTTAACCAATTTGAGAAAAATCAATATGTTGAGTGGTTCCCTGTAGAAATTACCACAACTTAATGTGCGGCAAATGCAAATAATGCACAGACTGAGTTCTTTCTTAGACTATTAGATTTTCCTTGAGTATTATGCTTTTTTCCCTTTTAAAGTCCCACTCTACTGAATATTTTATAGAAGCGCTAAGTAAAATCCAATCCCTATGATTTCTGGTATAGTAAATTACTCTATAATTTCTGTTTATTAGTTAAGCTCAAAAATGTGATACTTTATTAAGTGATAGTGGGAAATATATATTTGGCCTTATAGCCTCAAAACAATGATGCCCTGAATATGAGAGTATAATATCTGGGATAAGATGTGGATAATAGGTATAATAGGTACCCAGTTCAGAGTAAACCCCCTATAATAGCGGGTACAAAGCTTGATAACTATGAGAAAATGGAGTTTTAATGAGAGAGCAAATATTATTATGGAGATAGAACTAACCACATATGTTTGTTACAAGTATGTCTATTTTGCAGTTAAATAAATGAGATTCTTTATAATACACATAAAATCAACAATTTGATAACAGACTGGTGCTGAAAAATGTGCTTATGAACAATGAGGCGTTATTCTGTTTTATGATTTTGTTTGTGTTATGGTAAAGTATTTCATCTCTATAACATAATGACTAAAACTAATTTAGCATTAAACCTTGAATTGTTTGGCAATTTGACAATAGTTTATATATATCAGATATCAAGATATTATTTGAACTTGTTAGTAATAATTTTCTTAAAAACTTGATATGGTTTGTTGGCTGAATACCTTGCAACTATATTATCTTCTGTGGCTTCCTGCTTGATTATAGGCCACATTAGTTCTAGATTTTTCTTAATTGTTTATGCCTTCTAGGATAACCAATCATAGTAGAACTTTTACTTTAGTGTTAAGATCTACAGTTTTTATTTAATAAAATCATTCAGTGTATATAGTTTAGGACTTTTCTCTTGATTGATGATGTTGTGCTAAGAGAATCTTTTAGGCAATTTTATGTAAAACATTAAAGTAGACCTAACAATATATCTACAAAATTGCTATGCAATATCTCCTTTGTTCTAAGATATTAGTTTTAGCAAGCCATGTGTAATTTTTAATATTACTAGGGTCTGAATGCTGTAAAAATAGAGCTCAATTCCCTTGAGTGAAAACTAGGTCGCTAGAGGGTGCAGAAGAAAGATCTCCAGGAAAAGGAAATTGAAAGTTTTGGAGAGCTAAGGGTAGAAAGTAACACCAGGTGATCTCTAATATGTTTCAATATAATTTTATGGGTCAAAACACGCCCTAAATGGTCAGATTAAGAAAAGAAAAAGCTTCCATTATACTTGGAGGCTTAATCAAGGTTAATAGTAAATTGACTAAAAAGACATAGTACAAACTCAACTTAATAGCTGGAAGTATAGGTTTAAATTTATTTAAAACATCTAATAAAGGTAGTAACCGTTGACATAAGCTGAACATTGCAGAAAAGAATTTTGGCCAAGTTGATATATGAAAAGTAAGAAAGGATTTTTAAAATCAGTCAGAAGAGAACTCTATTTGAGGCCTAGTATACCCTACTCTTAAACAGTAAAAATAATTTCAACAAGACTCTAAGTTTTATAGGAAGAAATTTTATGAAAACAATTAATTGGTGAAACCCAATTTGTGCTTAAAATATATCCTTTCTTAACGAAAGCAAGACTTTCTAATCTTAGTTTAAACTTACTTACATCATAGCTGGTAGTTTTAAGGATTTTTGGGACTATTTTATTCAAATATCAAGCTAGCTTAGCACTACAAGGATCAGTATCGACATATAGGGCCAAAACGACTTCCTAACAATAAAATTAGATAAGGTAGTGCTATTTTTAGGGGCTTACTCATTAATTCTTTTGTTTTAGTAGACTTGTTTTAATAGGCGGTCAACGCCAGGAAAAATGTCACTATATGTGATATCATCCTCTGCTCTTGGACTGGAATCTATTTCACATGAGGAGAAGTCAACCAGGGAAAATTCTTATGAGGGTGGGCAACTTCATGGCTGCCATCAAGGCTTGAGAAGTGAGACTTACAGCGTTAGGGAACCTTTCATAGAAGTTGGTGGATCAACTTTTGGGTCTTATCTCAGTCTCTGTAGGACAACTAGCTGTTTTAAGTAATATTATAGCCCGTCCAGGACACCAGATACTGAAGATGATGTTAAGATAGACAGGAGGCAAGGATTGTGTCAATCTCATAATAAGGCTCACCATTTACAATCATTGGCTTTAAATGAGAATGCATAAAGCCGTCATATGGGGTTAAAAGACACTTATGGAGAGTGCTGAAGACATTGATGGAAGGTTTATGCCTATTTAATAAAGCTGCAGGGCCAGCCCTCCAAATGATCCTAAATAAACAAATGCGTTTGGGACCCAATTTCAGTAATGTTTCAAATGAAGGCTCTTGGCATTTACATAACAAGGTCGTCTGGCTTATACAAAGGTCTCTGTAAACTTTCTTAGTAAGTTTACTGCATGGTTTCAGACATTACGGTAAGATAAAGAAAATTACTAGTTATATGTTGAAAACTAGCCAATCAAATATCCTTTGTAAGTGGTTTAGACCCCAATCAAGTAAACTTTTTTAGCACTAGTGGTGCCCAACCCAAAAGGGGGAGCCACCATGCAACTTTATTTTCAGATGGGAAAACAAAGGGATTATCAAAAATAATTTTTCTTAATATGACATCTCAGTTAACAGTCTAGGAAGCCATATAAGAAGGTGAAGAAACTTTGGGGAAACTTTTGTCCAGCGCCGCTTTAGATGGTGGACTATGGAAGACAACATCAGGGTAGGGGCATCTGAACATGTGGCATAATGTGGCTAATTGTTGGATTTCTTTGTTAATGAGGCCAACAGTGTCCATAGCCTCACGTATTGATCAAGTTATGCTTAGAAAAAGTGATGAGAGCAGGCATACAAGTGAGCGACTTGATGCAATGGCGGGTTTTGGGATAATTAGGGTCAAACAGAGAAGTTTTTACCGCTGATGCAAGCGCATCTTAGAGCGAAAGAAAGCTCCTTATAACATATTTTGCATTCTCATCAGAATCCTGGAGGAAATTTTCAATGGGAATACCCTCAAAAAGGAGCTCCATCGCCCCATGGAGATGCTGGAGGAGGAGGGCGTTGACTGGAGCAGCTGCTGCTTCTACCGCCATTTTTTATTTTTATAGCTAGTGAAACCATTTTTAGATCAAAAATGGCGGAGCACAAATCAGAAGGATTTACAAAAAATTCCTCTACAGCAAAATCTGGTTTGACATTAAATGGCCGGTCACTGTTGTTAGACCATTTGAGGCACACAAATGGATTTAACTTGGCTAATGCTGGGTCAGCCACTGAAGTAGATGCAATGCAAACCTGATTGACTGCAAACAGTTGACCATGGAATTTCAGCTGAAACTGTCTCAGCCATCAGCTCAGATTCCGTAATTCTAATCAAGTTTTATAAAAAAAATAAAATTTTGATTGGTTGCTGCTTTGGAAGCAGAACCATAATTAGCTGAGGTTGGGGGTGGCAATATTGCTCCCCACTCAAAAAATTTGGGTGAGGCAGCAGAGATTTTCAACGCTGGAAGTAGGAGTGACACAAGTGGCAGAGGCAGAAGATGTGGGCACACGCGCTTGAATAATTTTATTTGAAGCATAAGGGCAAATGGTGCGGCCATTTTTGACATGCGCACAAAAAGGGTGATCAGGTGCAAATTTGATCACAATGCAGGGGGAATTGCAAGATTGGTGTTGCTATTGAAAGGGTGGATCATTGCAAAGGTGTGAGGCCCTGCCAGCCAATATGCCTATTTGGAACCACACTTTCAGGATGGGGTCTGTACCATAAAATGGCCAAACTCTCCATCAATTCGTGGTCAAGGCGTTCAGGGGAGAGAAATGGAGGCAACCAAGAAAACTGGACCACCAAATTGGACTCATCCAGGAACCGTGTGCAAATGGTGAGAATTGGATTTTTAAGAATTATTGGCAGCTTAGATGCTGCGGTCTCATCAGCCTCAGATCTGTTGCTGAGGTCAATTTTTGCCCTTGAAAGGGCGAAAATCAATATATATGGAAGGTTTGAAATCCACCGTGGTCATCATTGAGATTGCCACGCTCAAATAGGAGAAGATTACCATATTTGACCCAAAGGCCAAAATGTAGGTTGCTCCAAGGGGCACCAATGTGCTTCAAAGCACCATGTGCTCTCAAGATGGTGGTCTAAGTCCTGAGGTGGGACATAACGCTAAGTAGCATTGGAAGAGCTAGAAGATCCAGCACATGTGCGCTTTGGCAGCAAGTGAAAGACGCCAGAAGGCGGCGCACCACCACACCAAGCTGGGGCAGCAGGCGTCGTTGGCATTGACATACTGATTAAATTACTCAACTTGAGCGGCTGGATTTTTTTGATTTTTAAAACTAAAAATTTGGCTTTTATTTAATCAATCAATGTGAAAGAGAAGAAAAACCTTCCACTTAGGTATACTCTTATGGGTTTATTACAAATTAAAAAGGGCAACTAATACCTTCAACACTTCAAAAAAGTAAAATCATATTTTTCTTATTTCACTGCCTAAATCATCTCTTAAATAAAATACTAGGTAATCTATCTAGGGTAGTTTAGTGCTCTTCAGTTGGTATCTTAAGATTTTCATTTGTATACGTTAAAATATAACCTTTCTGAATTGACTTATAATAGCGGGTTCCAACGCCTTAGTCAGCCCCAGTAGACTATCCTTTACAAGCTAGCAACCATTAATTAGGTATAAGGAATCATTTACCCATTTTGCTTAAGGCAGCGATATCCAGGTTGACCTACAAACACCATTAGAACAAGCGTTATAATTCTTCAGTAGCCTTAGAAACCGCCCATAATTGTCAGCATCTCATTCCAATTGATCCAAGGTGAAATTTTAATTATTAGCTTTTCATCCAAAAGCCAAACTTACAACTAACATTGTCAGTGATTGTGACCAAGAAGCCTTTAATAGCATCAGCATTGGAATCAGATACCAACATTAAATTCAACTATAATTAATAGGTAATAACTGCAGACAATAAATGGTGATAAGAAAGGTATTTACCAATCTCAATATTGAGTTAGAAATAAGAAAATGGTCATGGAAAATCCAACACATCCTCAGCTTGACTATATCATCCCACAAAACTTCTATTCACTCTATTCACAATGCGCCTTCATTTTCCTATCAACCACACAGGACTTTTGTGGCGATTATCTCTATCCTCTATAAGCATTTACATTTTAATCTTGTTTCTCATTATTGCACCTTTAACTTCTTAAAACCCTCACAGTAATTTGGCAATGTCTGATTCTATCTTTGGTGAGCAATTCTACTAAATTCAATTTCATTAATCATAGCCATAATCCCCCTTCCTCAAGAGGCGCCATAGCCTTCTGGAGATTATGGGAGGTAAAAATAAAAAAATTTCTTTTCTTTTTATTATTTTTAGATCCAGCTTTTCTTTTTCCTAAGCGTCAGTTTTTATAGAGCAAAGGAAAATCAAATTGAATTCAAACGTTCAATAATTAGTAAAAAAGGAAAAGATGCATAACTCCAATCAGAAGTTCTGGGTGAAAATTGCAAAAGGTGGTAACTCTACCAAAATGTCGTTCCCCACGGGCATTAAATGCTCTCACAAGAAGTTCCTGGTTAGCCACGTGAACCAGACCAAATGACAGAAGCAAGTACCCACTGAAGGGGACTTGAAAATGCTACACACTATCATATGCTCTACAATATTATCCGCCATTCACTCCCCTTATCCTCTGTTAAGCATGGGGTTAGAGTGAACTTTGGGGTCAAACACCCGAAAATCTTATTGCAATTACTAAAAAATAAAAATTATTTTAAAAATGCCATTTTTATTAAGCAAGAAACTATGTTGAGGATTCATAGATATTAGTTTCGCTATGGCGGAGCAGGCAGATGCTGCAAAGTTCATCCTCAAAGTAACCATCAAAGGTGTGCCTCACTGCATCAAGATACACCGTACCCACTGGAACAAGGAGAATGACCTCTTCATCTCCTTTAAAGATCACCCAACTTATCTCCCCTGCAACTTCATCAAAGCAGAGCTGATCAAAGGTATTGAGGAGTATGGAAGATTGAAGCAGTTCAGGCTTCAGCACTTCCACCTCATGCTCGAACTCTTCAGCTTGAATGCAATCACTGTTATTGACCCCAAGTCCAGAGTAGAAGCTAATCCCAACCTGATTCCATTCATTGCACAGATTATCTTGCTGGAGGGACAAGCATCAAACCCCTTCAAAGTTACCCTAGAGAAAGCTCCACCCATCTGCCAGCACTTCCAGGCGCTTGGTCATTGGGACCATTCATACCCTGCTGTAGGCAAGCAGCAGGAGGAGGAGGAGGACGCTGAGGAAATAGACAAAATTGATGAAAATTTTAAGAAACTTCAGGTGGTGACAACCCCATTCAACTGGGGGGAACATGGAATTACCAGATCATCGAATTGATCACTGCCAAATAACACAAAACAGAAGAGAAAGTGAAGTGATGAGCAGAGGCCATAGCGAGGGCTGAGGAAGCTAAAAAAGTGAATCAGATTACAGAGTCAACCAACTACGTTGGAAATGCAAGCTGTTTTAAGATCCTGAGGAAGACCACCAAGTAGTTGTTGGAGGGGACAGAGAACCAGCAGACAAAGGTGGCAACACAGGGGCAAACACAGCCTACAGGAGTGGTAAATGAACTAGCACTGGTTCAGGCTGTATTTCATAACTATAGTCACTTGCCTATAGTCTCAACGAAATATTCTCAGAACAAAGGTTACAAAAATTTTCAGGATGGTCCAGCTACCAATAAAGTGAGTGCTGCCTCAGCTCGACTCAGCTCAGTGGTCAGAATTTCCTGACTGGGTACTCAAAGCTCAAATCACTTGAATTTCAATAGAACTAGGTCAAATGGCCCAGAGCTATCCAATTAAGGCGGATTGGGCGAATCAGGTAATTTAATCACAATAGGGACATTCAATATCCCAGGACAAGAGAATCCAGACCTGCGAAACCCTCCAGCTGACATCCTGGCAATCAGGGGAGTCATTTCCTGAGGGGGAGGAATCTGAGTGGACCCAGATGCTCCTCTTAAACTTCTCAACTTGGTCCACCCTCTGTAGGTTTGTGATCAAACCAGTCAGGGGCATCACCATCATATCTTTGAATGATCACCTAGGGGGTGATTCCTGGCTATCACAATCACCTTGCAAGGAAATCAGTACATCCTGGTCAATATCTTTGCCCTCAACATCCCAGCAACTGTGCCAACTTCTTTAAGGTGGCTAATTTACCACTACCAGAAGACAGCTTTCTCTTAGGGGACATGAACTGTTGGCTCACAAGGGCCATAGACAAATGGCCCCAGACATCAATCATCCCTGTGGACACCAGGAACTTTCATTGCTTATGGCTACTTGGGAGTCATTGATGCACGCCCAAAGGACATGCTAACCCTTGAGCACATGATGAGATCACATGTCAGAGAGGGTGAGCTGCTCTTGATGATGCACATCAACCTAATCTGCATCCCGTGACCCTTAAGCATATGGTAGGAAACTTCAAAACAGTTAGTGTCACCCACTTGGACCATCGGCTGGTAAAGCTTACCTTGAGGTCAGAGATGCAGGAACAACCGCTCCAAAATGGGAAAAGATCCATCCACAAACTGTGAGTATTTCTGACTTTGCCCACTGGTTAGTGGATGAACCTTGTCCCATGATGTGAGGGACCCCCTCAGAAAAGACCTGATACAGACCTGAGAACATCCGAAAGCTGAAATAGTCTCCGCTTCAAAACTTACATCCTCCAGGAGGCACATGGCCAAGGTGTCATTTCTTCAAAGGGCGATCAACCAATGAACTCATCTTGAGAATAACGCTCCCCAAGTGGGCCACAGAACCAATTGGGTGAGAAAATGGATTCAGTTGACCCTCAAGATCCAAAGATTCAGCAAGAAAATCCAGGAATGGCTCACATTACAGGCGGGAGAAAAACTGGTGGCTGAGTGTGAAAATCATAGAGATTCTTCATACGCCATCCACCACTTGGAAATCCTGGATCCAATGTGAGGCTCTGACCGCGTAAGATAACACTGTAGCACGTTCCCCAGAGACACTTGCTGAAATAAACCACAATTACTATATGAAAATATACTTAAGCATGGGCGCTTTACCTCAGGAAATTGAGTCCTTCCTTGCGAGGGTGTGCCACCCCCAACCCTGGACATTGGCCCTCACAGCACTGATAACAGGGGAGGAGCTCAACATGGCAATCAAGGGTCTTCCTTGGCGGAAGAGTCAAGCACCTGATGGGCTTTTTTATTAATTAATCATGACATTTCCAGTCCTCCTTAGCCACATCCTCCTCACCATGCTCAACTGATCCTTGGATGAAACCAAACTGATGCCTGGAGGAGAAGAAGCCCTGCTTGTTCTCCTTCACAAAAAAGGCAATACACATTCACTTAACAACTGGCGTCCAATATCGTTGATTAATTCTGACTTCAAACTGCTTTTGAAAATACTGGCATGTCATCTGCGTTAAATTGGGAGGAACGTGATCTTGACAAACGAACAAAGATTTGTCCCCAGAAGGAGCATCTGGGACAACATCCACATGGTCACCAACATCACCCAGTCAAACTCTAGCGAGGCATTAATATTCCTAGACCAACAAAAAGCTTATGACATGGTAGACTGGCCGTACCTACACCATTCTATGGAGAGAGCACACCTGCCATAAAATTCATTGACTGGGCAATGAAGCAAAAACTACCACAAGCTTGTCAGTTTTAGGCCCTGGTTTCCAGTTGGCCATAATCTCACCTCAATGTGGGTTAAGGCAAGGGGATCTTTTGAGCCCCCTGCTGTACTATCTGGCTTTTGACTCAGTGTTACAGGTAGCGTAGGCAAAGCTCAAAAGTATCATTGTGAATGGGCAGCAACTGCTGAAGGCTCTGGCATATGCAGATGACACAGTCATAGGGATTGCAAGCTTGAAGGACTCAGAGAAACTCGAGTCAATCATCCACCAATATGAATCAGCTAGCAATGTAAGGGTCAACAAATAAAAACTGAAATCTTACCTATTGGCGTCACGAAAATCACCCAATAAACCTGTGATGGCAAAACTTGAACCAGGGTTTGTCAACAGGCCCCAACTAGAGCCACTCTGCCTCCTGCCACCCCTACTTAGCTGGAAATAGTATCTGGGGTGGGTGACAACTAGGCCTTATATACTCAGCGCTGTGGCCATCTGAGGAAGACTGTTGTAATGGTGAATCAGAATAAAGAAAGTGAATAGATTAGATTTTCAAAAATGCACTTAGAAAGTTCAAAATTTGGATTTGTCTCAGATGCAATGAATCAGGAGCTGGTCATTGATATCAATAATGACATCATTAGCACATCAGATGACCTAAATTTGAATGCAAAAATTGGTCTCAATAATCAGGTAGGTACTACAATTAATTGCAAATTTCAAAATTTACCCAAAAATGATGGAACTGGCAATGAATCAACTGACTGACTTGACAGAATCAATATAAATAATTTAATAAGAAACATTAAAGTTTTGAAAATCAATTTAAACAATTTAAACAATTTAATACCACATTTCAACAATCAAGATCTTTATTGCATGCCTTAAAACCTTACTGAGTATGACATAAATTGGTGATGGATCAACCAGCCAATCTGATGAAATTTTCTAAATGATTCTACATGCAATTATGAAGTCTAAATATCTAATTTTAATAATTTAAATAATTTAAAATCAATAATTGACAATTGAGACCTTAATTGCAGGTCTCAGAACCTTATAAAGTATATGTAACTGGAAACAAATTGACTTCCCATTCAAACTTAAATATATAAATAATTTAATGCATAATTTAGAGTAAAACGTGATGAACTGAAACATCAATTTAGATAATAAATCAAGTCAAATTTAAAGAAAAAAATTTTTGGTGAAATGCATACAATTCACCAGCACTTTTGACCACCCTCAACACCCACCAAAACCAAAAAATAGAAACTAGGCAGAATCTGGGCCCCATTCAGGGTGGCGTCTTTAGGTGCCTCAGTGAAACACTTGGGTATCACCTTGAACCCAAATGGGCCAGACCAGCCTGGGATTGAGGACAGGCTCATCCAGAAGCACATGTCCCACATTACTGACTCAGAGGGAGGCAAATGGGGTTCATGGGGTGAGTCACAGTCGCAAATTCCCTCCTGCTTCCAATCCTCTGGTTCCCGCCTGCAGATTTCCCCTTCTCCTCATAATTCCATGACTGCATTAGGGCCTTACTGCAGTCATGGTTTTGGGGAGGCATAATATCCTTGATATGAATAGGCCTGCTTTACAGACCAAGAACAGAAGGAGGCATAGGCCTCACCACTAAGTCACCCAATCCAATAAAATATTCAGTAAGTGAATAGTTATAGTGATGAGCCCAACCCTTACCAAACCACTAGTTGCACTCTGAACAAATTAACCTGGCCAGGGACCTCATACTAGCCAACACCACAGCACAAAACACCCTCCTGTCCTACCTGATTACCAATCTGAATGGCCACAGTCCACACCAGTCCTTGAATTTTTCCCATGTGGTACTGAAAATCATCCCATCAAAATGAGTGGCTGTTCCCTCTCAGCATCATGAGGGGCCAATGCAGTCAAGGGTTTGCAAATCACACCTACACTCAGGAATGCAGGAGAACGTAAGTCTCAGAGGAGGATTGCTCCCTCCAAGAGCCCAAACCCTAGCCTGTATCAATCTCCTAGAATAAAATGATCAGCCATATGATGAAAAAACTCAATTTTATTGGAAATATTCAACACATGATTTACTTTACCCAAAAATAGGGCAACATCTGGCGATGCTTACACAGGGCCTACCAAACAGCTGAGCGATCCAACTAAACCCAGAGACACCGTAAAGTATGCGGCACAAAAGACACCAGGTTGCACAGGTTGAAAGAGTGCTCAGCAGCCCGATTTGTCTGGAAACTAGCATGGCCACTGATGGCACCCAACTTCATACCCACTGCACTCTGCCTGATTGCAAATTTTATGTCACTTAACATTGATTTACTCATATCAGAATTACTCCAAATGGCAATTTTTGCATTATCCCTATGGACAATTTACATAATCCATCTTAAGGCAATTCAAAATTTTGGCACTAAATCCCATAAAAGTTATCAATAATTATAACAAATACATAATTAGATTGTTCAACATTTGGCTGTTTGGTGAAGTGTTTCCACACTGACTTCAGAGGATGGTGCAGTGTTGGCTTCCACTTCCCTTCCTAACTGTCAAATAAGAACTGCAAAGCTGCCTTAACAACAGTGAAAATTCACTGAGCAGCTCAAGCGAACCTCCACTAACACCGCCTGGTTCTATGGGAACACTTGTCATGATGTTATCCCCTGATACTTGGGTTTAAGCTGTGGCCCCTATCTCATGTTCTCCCCCTCTCTTTGGTGTGGCATATTTGTCCCAAGGTTGGCCCACCTCAAATAAAATTGTCTTTTTAGATCCAGTTTTTAAATTTACTATGGATTATATTTACTATATGATCATCAGAAATACTTTTATTCATAGAAATATCTGTTGCAATTTTTAGAATTACTTAACATGGCTCTGCCCAAAAAATTCAGCTTAATTATTCGTCCAAATCTAAGGGCATCACATTAAATACTTCATCAAAAGGTTTTTATTTTTTGTAGACTGGTCATTTCTATCATTAAACTACATGGCCTGGATACTTAATTTAAATTTAAATTTAAATTTATTGCAGGGAAGGCCGACCATGGGATGGACACTTCCGAATATGACTCAGGAAAGATAAACTTAGTACCAGGGGGGGCACCCCAGAGAAGCGATGCTATCTCTTGTTGCCAGCAGGAACGCCACTTATGGGGAGGGGGAGGGAACGTGTGAAGGGGCCGTAGCCACTATTGAGCACGTGTGGAGGAAGGGGTCTGATTTGATGAACCAGACTGGGAACCAGGAGGAGACCAGCTGTCAGCGACGCGGTGGGAGATATCCAAACATCCACGCTTGAAAGTGGTCCACCAAATGAGACCGGAATCTGTGGACAGCTTCTGGGAGGGTGGGGATGGAGCCAGCGATGGCATCCAAGACAATCGTGTGGATATTCCACATGGCGATTGCAACCACCAGAGCACGGAGGGAGGTTGGAAGGGGGAGGCCATTGATGAAGCAAACATATCTCTTGACAGACTGAAGGGATGCGTTTGATCCTGGCCTAGCAGACGTTGGACTTCGCGCCATATCACTTTAGAGGTGGGGCACTTCTCCAGGCGGTGGAACAGCGTTCCATACTGGCCACACATGACACAGGATGAGTGTAAAGCGTTAGAGCGCTCAGCTGTATGATACACCCGCCTCAGGCAGCGCCACACATGGGAGCGGACTTGAGGCTGCAACAGTGGATGGTGTGCATATTTCCAGATAGTCTTTTGGGTCTCAGTGGAATAAGGGATGTCCATCATGTCCAGGCAGTCCACCCTGGATAGGACTTGGGGTCGAATGGGGATCACGCCATCATGGATGGGTAGCCCCTGTACCTCTTGTGTGAACTGAGGAGAGGGGCGGCCTCTTCAGGTTGTATGTCCACTAATATAAATTCTCCACTCTGCGCTTCGCATGGAGAGTAGGATTCGTTTGTAGTGGGTTTTAGTCCCGTGAGGACCTGTGGCCAATGTGTGTGATGCGAGGTATTTCATCAGGGAGTGGGGGTTTGATGGATTGTTGAGGCCCAAGGCTTGGGAGAAGTTGGAGCAGGCCGCGCGGGACCAGTGTTGGGATGGGAGTGTAGGAGCGGTGACGGCCGCGATCCAGGTGCCCAAGATCTTGGCAGCATGGGCTTTGAAGTCAAGCAGGCCCATGCCACCTTGATGATGAGGGCCAAACATGACCTCTAGCCATACTGGTGGAGGGCGGCATGACCAAAGCCATCCTTGCAGCAAAGCATACAGGGATTTGAAGAAGCTTGGGGAGAAGGGGATGGCGTGGGCTCCGAACCAGACTTTGGATAGGAGCATAGAGTTGGCAAGAACAACCCTACCAGTGAGGGTAGTAGGGTGGGCTCTGAGAGAGGCGATTCGCTTCATCACGTTGTCCAGTATACAGCACTCCATTAATCTGACGCATATCCGCCTGCCTCCATCCACACGCCCAGATGGCGCACCGGTCCTATGGTAGGACGTGGCACAAAGGGGAGCACCAGTGGAGCGGTGTGTGTTGAGTTAGTAAGGCGTGGCCGTGGGCGAGCAGATGGGCCAGGTTGGGAACTACTTGCTGGGGCCCAGCAGTTCTGAAACCGACCAAGGAGGATGATTTCGGTTTTGGAGGCGTTCAGTGCCGCGTTGCTTACCTGGGAATATTCCTGGATGAGGGCTACAAGCGCGCATGCATCTTTGTTATTAGACACCCCCACCACGCAATCATCTGCAAATGCCATCATCTTGACTGGGGTTTGGCCTGGCATATGGACCCCAGTGAGGTGGGCATTCACATTTCGCAGTAGTGGGTCAAGGCTGAAGTTGTATAAGAGTGGGATAAGGGGGTCCCCTTGTCGCAGGCCCCTTTGAGGGCGAACTACTTCCATTAGGAAGCCTGGGCCACGCACTGCCATTATCACAGATTCCATGAGCAGCATCACCCAGTTTATGAAGCATGGGGGTAGGCGGAATTGATGGAGGAAGGCCCTAAGGTATTCCCAGTTTACTCTATCATAGGCCTTTTGTTGGTCCAAGAATACAAATGCCCCAGAGGCTGTGGACTGACATGCATTAGCCACGGAGTGCACGTTATCCCAAATTGACCTTCTGGGGATGAAACCAAATTGTTCTGAGGAGATGATGGCAGATGCTACAGTCCCTAAACGGTTAGCCATGATTTTTGTTAAAATTTTGGTGTCTGTGTTTGTTAGAGAAATGGAGCGCCAGTTGACTAAGTCAAGCTTATCCCCTTTCTTGAAGAGTGTGACAGTAAAGGCCTCATGTCCTCCTGGTAGGAGGCGCGTTTCCAACAGGCTTTGGTTGAGTGAGGCTAGCAGCAATGGGGATATATATTTAAAATATTTTTGTAGAACTCATATGGAATGCCATCTGGGCCTGGGCATTTTCAGTTTGGTGCACCGCGAATGGCTGTCCATAATTTGTTTGGAGAATTAAATTCATTATTTCCGGGTATCAGAGAATGGTGCGGATATGAGCTCAGTTGAGAAATTCTGCCATTTTGGCCAGCTGAATTGGTTCATCTCGGTATAACTTGGAGTAATATTTTTGCATTTCGATTGCCACTTCAGCTGGTGTGTCCACAATAGAATTATCCAATCTTCGCACATGTGTGCAGGCCAAACTCTGGCGTGACGCAAAAAATTTTTTTAAAGAAGTATGCGGTGCACTTGTCACCTTTAGTGATGCGTGTGGCCCTGTATTGGACACAAACCCGATATTTGTGTTGCCTTTTGAGTGCATTGAGGTGGGCGGCTGCCTCCGCCCACTTCCAGCCCCATGCAGGGCTGTATCCTGTGGCTGGAATGTTGGACTCCAAGTGGGCCAATTCTGCCAGCGCAGGCGAGATAACTGCTGATGTGGCTCATGAGCATCTGGAGGAGAGATGGCAATAGTGGTGGATGGTGTCCTCTTTGAAAGTTGCCCATGTGGAAATGGGGTCCACAAAAACGGTGCAACAAACAATTTTGCCAAAGTTGCCTCTTCCACCCATGTGGAAAATCCTGGTGACGTGAGCTCAGGGGGGCAGATTTTGCACCAATGTGGGGCCTTTGCAACTGTGACGGGTAAGTGGTATGTTATCGAGACCAGTCAGTGGTTGGAGAATTCCATTTTCATTGTTTTGAAGTGGGAGATGTGCAGTTGGAATTTCGCCGGTGCTAGAATAAGGTTGATGCAGGTCATGGACCTTAACTGGCCGTTGTGGACGTGGGGATGCGTCATGTTTTCGAGCAGTGGGGCATGTCATGGCAGCACATCCATTAACCCAAGGGTGGCTTTTAGAACGCGTAGTTCTA
This sequence comes from Massospora cicadina, assembly GCA_022478985.1. NCBI lineage: Eukaryota > Fungi > Entomophthoromycota > Entomophthoromycetes > Entomophthorales > Entomophthoraceae > Massospora > Massospora cicadina. The sequence goes on along the minus strand of JAKSZP010000325.1, from coordinate 8,096 downwards.
CGTGACCCTGTGGGGCGTGAGGTGAGGGTGGCCACCGGTCCGTTGGTGAGGTTAGCCAACAGTTCATGTCGCCAACTAGGAAAGAATTGGGGGGTAGCGGGAGGGATTTGACCAACAAGAAAAATTCCTGATGCTCGTGTGCACCATTTGGGGCGTAGATATTGACAATTGTGTGTGCAACATCAGCCCATGAGAAGGTGACAACGAGCACTCAGCCATTTAGGAATGTTTCTGAGGATATGAATTTGAAAAAATTATTTTTTCAAATTAGCACCCCACAGTGCTTTGACCAAAAGGATAGGGATGGGAGGAGCATTGTTTTCCAAGCTTCCTTGGAACCTCATGGACAGTGGGTCTCCTGGATGGCCAGGATATCCACGGGTAAATTGTTTTGTAAAAAACTCAGTTTCCTAACCCAGGATGGGGAGGCATTGAGTCTGGCGATATTTAGCATCCCTAGAGTGAAGGTTTCCCCCATCGCACCTTAGGTGTGAGGGGGTGGGCCCCCGGGCCCACCAGCCTCTTCAAGGTCCCCACGGGCTTTCACAGCAGCGTGGGTGTTAGCAGCAACACTATCGGGATTTTTGTTAATTTTTGCGGAAAGAGTTGCATTGGCTTTGGCCTTTGCTTTTTGTTTTCCCAACATCGGACGAATTTTTTGCAGTGTGGATAAGTTCAGTGTACCATCGAGCGGGGCAAAAAAAAATTTCAGTTGGGATAGGTCCCAAGTCAGTTTTGACTGGAGCTTGGGTGCAGCGATTGGGTTAGATCAAATCTCCCATCTGATCCTCGGATTGAGTGGCCCACTTGGCATGGGCCTCCCAATCTGATTGGGTGATGGATTCCTGAGTTGCTTCCGCCGTGAAGGTCTCCATGTCCTCCTGGCGTTGTGAGTGTGGGATAGCGGTGGTGGCTTTGGCCACTTCTTTGGCCATGGCTCTATGGGCCTTCTTGGCCTTCTTCCGCTCCCACGTAGATGGGCTTTACCAATAGGTAGCAGCCTTGTGCTCCCCACGAGAAAGCCTCCTTGGTGCTTGCGGTTGGTTCATAGTGCGCCTCTCCACTGGCCATGGCCACCGAGGGGTGCTCTTGGAATTTGACGCCCTCCTTGATGGGGCATGCATGCACCTTATGGCTAAATGCATCACAGTGGGTGTAAATGGGGGGCGCGCTGTCCACAGTTACCTGGAATGGGTGGGTGGTATGCCCTGCAATGTCAATAAATGTGGAGTGCGGGATCTGGGTTAGGTCCTTCACAATCTCCTCAGTTGGGGTCAGAACTGCGATGGCTTTGCTGGTGCACAGGTGTGGCATCAGCATGAAATGTTGCATTTTGAAAGATTGTATTTCGCCATATATGGCAAGACCATCTTTCAGGTGTTGCTCCAAAATGTCACGTTTTACTGTAGTAGGCAAAAAGTCAAACGTGAGGAAAATTTGGTTTGATTTTGTCCATCTGGTGCATTTGGTTTCGATGACCCATTGCCCTTTGGGGAGGTCAACCACTATGCACACCGCTGCAGCCTCGTCTGCTGCTATTTTACTTTCAAAACCTAGGTCCAGCCAACCGTGTGACATGGACTGAGGTGCAACGTACACCGCGGTCGGGAAAATTTTGTGTACATCTTCACAAAATTTTTCCCATAAGGCCGTTTTTTGGATGTCCAGATACACACGGACTCCGATTTTACCGATGAAAGTGGCTGGGAGTGTGGCGTGTTGATGTACTGGTTGCATCATGCTTGCCACACGAGTATCTACATGGAAATTGTGACCGCCAGTTTTTTGAGATTTTTTTCTATTCCTCTGGATTCTCCAGGGCGTTTTTGAATGTTAGAGGCCGCGGGCCTTCCGCCTGCTCCTCTTGCCTTGCTTGCCCAACTGCTCCAGACATGGGCGCAGACTAATCTCCTCTGTGAGATTATCAAACTAGATTTAGTCTTGAACTGAATAGGTTTCAAAAGTGTTTGCAATGAGAAAGAAAAGTAAAATTGGCTTGGATACTTTTTCTAATATAAATATTTTAAGCTTGAGGTTGCAAATCAATCATGACTAATTTGCCAATCATTCTAAGTACTAGTCAGATTAATCACCAATATCAATTTTAAATCTCTTTATATCTATTGGTAACGCTGCTTCTCTCCAATAGAGTAATAAGAAGGGCGTTTTACCATGGCTGAATAATAACTGATATCATAGAATAAAGCCACTGAGTTTAGGTATGATGCCCAAGCAGACGTCCTCAGAGCACACAGTTTCTGTAGTGTATCAGCTAAAGAACGTTCACTCTTTTGACCAGTCCATTTTTGTATAACTGATATGAGACTGAGACTACTCCTTTAGTCCTCATTAGTTCTTATAATCAGAACATGGCAATAGAAGTGAACTTTGCTCATTATTGATAACAAATACATGAGTGCATCCGTGCCATTATATCACTTCTTCTAAGTTAAATTTATTCAGTACTCACGGCATCCACATAACTCAAGGCTCTTTTTATGACTCATCTAGTCTAATGATCAATCGCAACAATGATGTAATTGAATCCTCCAGTACTGCCACTAAGTGGGCCCATGACATCAATTGATGCTGTATTCCATTAAAACCCTGGGCGCAAAAAATGATACCATGTTGTAACCTTATGGGGTTTTTTATAGATGTCACTTGACACAGAAGGAGATAAGTTTGGTTACATAATAATTCATCAACTCCAGATAATATTATGCCACTGATGTTCCAAGGTTTTTCCTAGGCCTCCATGCCCAATGACTTTGTGAGCAGTTTAAATATCTTATAAAATATTGGCTTTGGAGAGAAGTATTTCTCATTTTCAATTGTCTTGTAAAGTAGACCGTTTCTTATTTTAAAATTTTATTTAGCTTTTGTCAACGGATTTGAGCTTCATATGAGTTTATCCCTCTTTATCCACATTGATCATCTTCAGTTAATGTTCATTACTTGTCACACAATATGGATAGCAGGCATTCCTGATAGTCCATTGGCATATTTATAATTATATCCTACAGTGTTTTATTTCAAAGTCACAGGTTTGCAACTTCAAAGCCCATCTGGACAATATTCCTTCTATCTCTTTAAAATTATATTATCTATGTAGTGAAGCATGGTCAGTGATGACTTTGAGCTGTGTTATGGGGATATATACTTCAAGTTGATTACAGGCATAAATAAAAGCAAGGTAGTCCCATTTTGTGACGGTGTAATTCTTTTATCCAGAGTAAAAGTTATGCTCATATAATATACTTTGTATCTCCAAATTTGTCAACTTGGCTTAATATGGCACAATTGCCATAAGTGAAGCATCCACTTTTTAAAGTTAAGAACAACTGAATTCAGGGTACTTTAATATAGGATTTTTTTAAACATTTACAAAGCTCATCAAATTAGTCTTGGGATTTTTAATTAATAAAAACTTTTTGATCTTTCAGAAATAAAATAGTGGCTTAAATATCTTCACAAAGTTCTTAATAAATTGGAAATTATACACAATTTTTCTTGAGAATACTTGTATATCTTGACCACTTTTTGTTAATGACATCCATTAGATTTCTTATAGTTTCTGAATCTGATGTTGCATCACTTTTGGATTTATGAAGAAGCTTATTATATTAACTCCTTCTTGGGAAATGTAACTTTCTCAGCTTAGTTTTTAGATTAATGGAGGCCAATTTCCTAAAAGCTTATTTCAGATGGCTCAAGTGGCAAAAAAGTTCTACTAAAGACATTAATATCTATAAGTATACCAAAAACACATTTTAGCTTTAAATCGGCTAAGATAGTGCCCATTGCCCTCTGGAAAGTAGCTGGTACATCACAGAGTCCTTGCGGCATTTTTTCAGTTTAAAGTTCTTGTGTGGTGATAATAGCACATCTTTCCTTTTTTCCAGTTGGCAAGAAGTTTTGCCAAAATCCCAAAATGGTATCCATTGCCAAAAAGAATTAAGCTTTACCAAGAAAATTTAAAGCATTTTTAATACTAGGTAGAGAATAAAAGTTTGTTTTTGTGATTTTGATAAGGTGGTAATAAGCAAAAAAAGCTTATTTGGAGCCATCTTAACTCCTCACTATTAATGTTAAATTAACCTAAGTAATTGAAGAGGACATAGTAGTCTATGATCAAGTAACTTTTTGATTTAATCAGTAATTACTGCATCAACTGCTCTGTATTGTCTGATTGGCTTCACTCAAACCAGTGTTGATACTCAGTATTGACTTTGTGCATTACATTTTTTTGTACATCCTAGATTGTGATTGTTTTGGGAAAAAATACTATATGTCACTTCTAAATAGGTTAAAGGCTTTTCATTTTTTTAATTTGGTTCAGCAAGTCAACTGTTCCCGTTAAATTAGTGTATTTACCTTTTGACATATGCTTCTGGTAAGCCCATAACAGTTAGATCACAAAATATACAAAGATTAATCTTTAGTTGTGGGTATCATATTAAAAATGCCATTGTCTGATTTTTCACCACTTAGATTGGTTTCTCACTAAGACTAGCAACTAAAAAACTTATTTATTAATGACCAGGTTAGAGTTCAAGCGCTACTTAAGGTTCAATCCTCAATTTTTGCCATGGAGCCTCAAAATTCACATATAATTGAACAGAAACTAGTGCTAATCCCAAATAATTACTCTTTGCATTCCAGGTTGAAGAATTATCAGCGCATTAGCCACACTTGGAATTATGTGATTTCTCTATTTATGTGATTAGACTTAAAGCCTTTCCAGATAAATCTATATTGATTAAGAATAATGCCATTATTATATAACAGATTAAAAAATTATTCATTTTTGCTCATGGAGCATCCATTTTTTGTTTAAGCTAACGGAAAAGTTTGCCCCAATTTTTGAGGTGTTATCTTGAAAAATGCACTTGACCTCATATTCTTTATAAACTTGGTTCTTTTAAGATGTTCAAACTTCTGGTTGGGCAATTCAATAGCTAGTGCTGTTATTAGCGACCAAAATTGAAGAGGTAAGATGCTACAAGCGCCACAGGTTGTGTTTGAGTTTGGTCCCAATGCCCCATAATCTATTTTGATGTTCCATATCTGGAAAAAGTTTCATACATTGTACCAGTTTTATTTAAACATTATTGATTGGAGCGCCACTAATAATTACTATTAATTAATTAGGTAAATATAAGTGTCAGTATATTTACTCTCAGAGTATTATATAAGAATTATTACTTAGTGGTCAGCGGCATCTTTTTCCACATCAAAAAGTATGAGTAGTTTGCACTTTTTTCTAAATTGATTCACTACTAGTACTAATTGGATTAAAACCGTTAAAACTATCAAACTAATTTACAATTACTCTTCTTCATCATTAGTATTGTGTGCCTTTCCAACAATTTGTAAGCATATGGTTGAGCAACATCCGATACATTTTTAGGGTCAATTGCCTTCATTTTAGCCTAGTAATTACAATGTCAACTTTCTATAAGATCTATGAAAGGAATTGGTTACAGATTCATCCTTGAACATGTCAGAGTTGTATATTTCTTCTTGGGTTTAATCCTGTTGAACTGGGCTACCTGAAGATCTAGATTGTTCCCCATTTAGACTACAGGGATTTCCTCAATTCTTGGCTGGCTTTCTTTTCTTTAGTAGGACAAGGTATATCTGTCCTTGTTTTTTGATACAGCACCAAGTAGCTTAATGGACTATAGCTCCACATTTGTTGCAGGTAAAGCGCGGCTTATTACCACTTCACTTCTGTCATCTGGGAGTCTTCCCCATCTGTTCATATCTTGCAAAATTCATGTCTTCTCAAGGTTTTTTCCAATTTTAAGACCAAGGTGAGAAGCCAAGATTTAGTTCGGCGCATCAAAGATTTTTTAACATTATTAGATAATCTACCATCCAGGAAGTAGAAGTAATGTTAGCAAATGCCAACACCATTTCTTGGTGTAAATTTTTATAAGTCAGAGCACCATTCACATATCAATGTAAACATTAAAATCGTTCAATACATTTACACTAGACAGAATTTGTGACTCATATAAAATCAATTTACAAACGCTTCATGGGGTTTATCCCGCAAAAATTGAATCCTCATAAACTCTTGCTTTTGGTTATCCATGCAAAATAATGCTTCTAAATGCTTTTGTACCTGCATTCTTTACAAAAATGACCAATTATTCACCTGTAAATGGGGTAATAACATATATGACAATTAGGGTCTAATCAATTGATCACACTGACCACATACTGGCAATTTTTGCATTTAAACATAATCATCTTAATTAATTTGAATAACGCCAGGGAATTGATCCAGTAGAATATAGGAAATTTTGGGGTAGTCTAAAATCCTTTAGTTGGCACTGCTCAGTTGTGTTTTAAGGAACACGGCCAGTAATATTAGAAGTAGCTGGAGTGTTATCAGGGGTCAAAACCATGATGTTTGAAAAGGTTCTAGGCATATTTCTTTCTGAATGCCTCCAAAATTGCTTTCTTCATCATATAAATCTTTGTAGACCAACCTATTCTCCAATTGGACAATAAGTACATTTGTAATTTTCTTCTCTCACAGGTTTTCAAGAGTTGTATTTGTTTCTACCATGATAGGTGCATTCTCCTGACTTCAGTTCTAAAGTGCGACCTTTAACACTATTAGGTCCATGGTAACATCAATGAGATTTTTTAATTCATAAACATCCCGTATAGATTGTAGTCAGTTTTTTGCTACAAGCTTTATCTCTTCTTTTGACTTTGCAATCCATTCTTTGACTTTAGACAGGTTTAACTGAATTACCAATACTAAGGTATACTGGGAAATGGTCTTCAGCTCCTACCATAACTTCTACATCTTGTTCTAGAAAAAATCATGATACTAAATGCTTTTGATTCCCTAATACTTTAGAAAGACCCTCTTAACTCTATAGTGAGCACAAGTGTAACCTTTCTTGGTAAGTCTTTTCACAAGCTCATAATCTGTTGTAAAATTTTGAGATTTAATCCAGATATTGCTTTTCCAATATATTCTAAAATGAGTATACTATTTTTTGCGGCATTAATGATTTATTTACTTAGTTTATATGCTTTTATACTTCCATATTAGAAAGTTCCAAATTAGCTTTAGTATTAATCAATCAATTAATTATAAAAGTTTGATAAATAGACTTGCTAAAAATATTGGGCTTAGTCATAATATCTTTTAATGTTAATAAATCTTGTGTGTGCAATCAATGCAACTTATAAACATTTAAAGTAAGTTCTGTCCCAGTAGCAGAACAAATTCTATAGGTCAATTTCTATATTTTATATTACTTTCAGCATTTTATGACAAAAATAATCTATAGATGTAAATTTTATTTTCATTTAAAAGTAGATATAAATCCCTTATTCCCTTTATATAAATTTTAAGTTCATTTGAGGTATGCTGACCAGGTACAGACAATACCAAGAAAAGAATTCAACAAAACAAACTAAAAATATGAATCAACCGCCCAAAACAAGCAGCAAAACACACAAAAGGACAAAAAATTACCTACCACTGGGCACAGCAGCGAGCTGCTTATCCCGCCATGGTTAAGGGGGAGGGGGTACAGGTGGGCTTTCACTTTCAGCTATGGTTTCAGCATTGAAGAGGCGGACCAGTGCTGATAGCAAGGGGGTTTGGGCATCTGCAGGATGGTGGTCAAGGTGAAGTATATAGCATTTAAGATTAACAATTTGGACCTGAAGCATAGCCTCTATGAATTTGGCATACTGGTGTTCTACTTGGATGCGAGCGTCAATAAGCTAAGAAAAATTTGTAATGTTGGCTCTTGTGATGAATGTGGAAGTGGAAAAATCTGCCAGTTCAGCAACATGCTTGACAGAAGTGGTAGAAGCTTTACCAAGTCAAGCGATTTCTTCTTCTGCAACAGCAGGGAAATCAGGAGGGAATTCAGTGATATGCAGCCCTTCTTTCAATTCAGTGTCAGAGGCTGCCACGGCTTTGTGGAGATGGTGACTTTCATATGAAGCCACCGCTGCCTCATCTAGCTGATGGTCACTCAGGAAAGGGGTAGCGGTGGTTTTGGGGACAAATTGTTTGGGCAGGAGTAAGGCATCAAAGTCTGAATTCAGAT